>JAPYYT010002007.1:7470-48265 GCA_030522565.1 Ceratosolen corneri
ATCCCCCCCCCCCCCCAGCACTTGAGCGCGGCCCCGAGACTTTACAAGCGTCTGCTGCTGCTGCTGCTATTGCTGTCCCCTGCAAATATAACCGACTATCGGCTATCTCTAATTGTTAAAGTCGAAACTTGGTCCTGGGCATGAAAAGCTCCTGCGGCTTCATGGCTAATGCAAGTAGTCGGGCGGGAGGGGGAGTAGAAGGGAGGGAGGTGGGGGCGGATGTGCCGGTTGTTATCAGTGGGACGGCGAGGTATTATATTGGGAGGTTTTTAAGCTAGTCAGGTCATTATAATGCGCGGAGGCTGCCTCACTGGCTGGCCGGCCAAGCTTATCGCGGGAGGTAAATTCGCAGAAGCGTCGCATGGGGGTTGCGAGTTATGATGACTTTGCCGTGTCGCGTTAAGGTGAATACGCGTCCGTTTGTTATCGTTGCTCTATCGGTGGGCAATGCGATGCGGTCGTCGACTTGGAAATTCCTATTGGCGGCAAGGATTGAACGAAGCAAGTTTGAGCTCCGGATGGTTAAGTCGAGGTTATTATTGGTGGATTATAAAGGAGGAATGCGTTTAAATTGAGTGGACAACCTCCGGCCCAACCTCTTGTAAATGTCGAGTCACTTGCCAATGCCACTGTATCGCCGGCCATTTGGCAGGTTAATGCACCAGACGGCAATCGCACTGAGTTATCGGCTGGTTATGTCTCGGCAGTGCGAATCACAGTGGTTGTGGCGACGTCGCCTGCTTGGAAGAAACTCGAGATGGATAATGAATGGAAGATGGCTGCTTAAATGTTGACATTTGCGTAGTTGGAAAATTAGTCGGTCGCATCCGCCAGACACTGGCGACTCAATGCACCAAGGACAAACTGCCGGTGCCGTGTGTTTTCGTAAGGTAACCTCGTCGCCTCCTCCTCCTCCTCCGAACGTCGTCCCTCGCTCCCTCCCCCCCCCCCCCCAGTCCCACCGGCTTCTCTCGGTGTGTGTGTTTTTGTATGCATGCGAGCAAGCGCGTGTGCGTGCATAAACTTTAAATTGCGAGAAGCATATTCAAGTCGAAGCGTATTCCTGAAATTGCATTTTCAGAAAAACCTCTTTCATTTACATCGTGTCAAACTAAAATTAACTACTAATCATCCTACCAGACCTCTTCCAATGGATTTTAAACAGTGCTTGGCAATGTTTTCCTTTTCTTCTTCTTTTTCTCTTCTTCTTTAACGCCAGCTTAATCAAGCGACGAATCTCGTGTATTATGAAGACGGTCGGCATCGAAATAGCAAATAGCTTTGCTATTTTGATTGATTTTCAATTGACTTGGCAATGCTTACCTCTATTGTATCGCACGTGCTTTGCAAATTCAAACTTATTAAAATCAGATATCAAGTTCTTATTGATTGAGAGAGCGCCGAGGTGTTGTGGATCGAGCAAAGTTCATCGACGAGTGTAACTCGCATCGCCAAGCTCATTGAAAAATTGTCGGCAATTCTTTTCCACGAGTGCCTCCCTCGAGAACTTTTGAATATTTTCAACTTCGAAGCTCATTTGGCCCAATCAGAGTGGCTGCAAAGTGACATTATTGCCGCATCATTGAATGCTAATGTGGGCTTTTAAGTCGACTCGAGGCGCTACAAATACGTTGGTAAAACGAGACGAAAACTTAAGCTCGAAGCACCACATTGTAATAAAAAACACACACAGAGGGGCTGGTTTATTGATTTGGCCTTAAAACTGCGATGGTCATTACTATTATCGATTTCATAAGCCATGATGTCTCGTCAAGTGCTAAATCAGTATTAATATTTGTCCTGACGTTTTAATAAGCCGAATCCAAAGGCTACGTAAGAGTGACCGAGCGTAGACAGAGTTTCCGAGGCTACGGCCATTAATCATCTTACAAGTTAGAATTATTTATGGGTTAAAAGGAATAAGGAGAAACAGTCGGCGGGGGGGGGGCACATCCACGCGTATAAATTAAAAAGCAGCGTCGAGCAAAAGTACTTGAACTTTTTGTAATGTCTGGGCGTTGGCTTCGGACGGTATAAAATATCGAAATAATATAAACTGAATAATATTATTGCGTAGCTGGCAATGCCACTTGCGATTGCACATAAATTTATAATCGAATGTAATTAATCAGGGAGTACGATACATCGGCATAATACAAATATTTAGTTGGCATTTCAAGTACTCATATTTACCAAACATTTTACCGGCAACCAATTTAACTTACTCAAAACACATCGGTTCCCGTTTTATTATTATTACCGAGTATTACCGATGGCCATAATTCACAGTCAATTTTGAATATTCGCCTCGTTACTTCAAAGGCCGAACGCTCCTCCAACATTGGCGGAAAAATTGCGAGCAACTTTACTCGCCAATTAGACATGGCCAATCGAAGAAGCGTCAACTACTATTCGCCTAAAAAGCATTGGCCGACTAATGTAATTGGACGTGTGCGCTGTCTCGCGATTTAATTGCGCTTCAAATAAAAATTAATCGCTCGTGGCCTCGTATACCGTGTCCTTAACGGCCAAAGCCACCTTAAACGAGGCTTAGACATCTTAGGAAGCTCAAGCCCGGTAATTGTGCCGAGTGCTTATTGCTCCAAGGCCTCCACGTACGCCGTCGCAAATCCCGCAATGACAAAATTACTCAGTGCGCAGCTGCTAATCAAGAATTAAACGGACTTGATTCCGCGAGACAATTTTTAATTTACGAACGAGCCGGCCGTAACACAATAAGGACCAGGAGGAGGGCGCGCGATATGAAAAGAAGGAAAATCCTAAAGACCAGTGGGTTGAAACACGTTTCAGGGCCATTAAACCACTCACTATTTTCTTGCCCAACGATCGCAATCACTTGTATAATTGAGTATCTCTCCTACGTCGCCGTGAAATCGTGCGATCTTCGCCCCCACCACCCCACCACCACCCCCACTCCCACCCTCACACCGAACGGGCAATCTCGCCATTTCCATCGCTTTCACGTATTATGTCGCCATAAGGCGCCAGCTTGCGCTCATATCCATAAGTATGCGCCTCCCGCCTCCCCCCGCCCCCCGCCCCAAACGTCCTCCCACGACACTCCCCAACCCTACGCTCCGACCACCTCGGTAGGGGCACTGCTAGAGAGCATTTACTTTGCAAAGTTAATTGTCGGAATTCATTTTTTTCTTCACTCCCATTTAAAGCGAACGCGCCATTCTTTCCGTTTCCCCATATTTTTTGCCAGCACGACATGCATAGGAAGTGCGCGGAGCTGCGCGGCGACGTCACGCGACTCGACAAACACGCCCTTCGGTCCCACACGTATCCCGTTCTCGCGCTCAGCCGCGCTAAGCGATGTTCCTTTTTTCCCTCCTGGCTGCCTCCTCCTCCTCCAGCCCACCCTCCCCGCGCCCCCACCCCCCAACGCCCCACGCACACGCGCGCGCGCGCTCTCGCTCGTCCTCTTCGTCCGCTTCTAGGCCACCGATGTCTTCCCTCGACTCTCGCTCAGCCCTTAATTGCTCTCGACTCCCACCCGACTCTTCCGGCCCGACCGGCCTCTCGCTCCTTCCTCTTCCTCCTCTGCCTGGAACCCCCCCAGCCCACACACCTACGCCCCCTGCCGCCGAGTGTTTGCCTTCGTCGTTCCTTTGTTTTTGCGATAGGCGGGGCGGCAAAAGCCGAGGCGCGCGCCCGTTGTCGTGTACGATTTATATTTTCGCGCAATCGAGCGCGCACAACCGACTGCCGCGAATACGCCCCGCGCTCGGCTAGAACGAGACAGAGAGCCCCAGAGAGGGATGATCATGTAGCGCGAGCGTGCACTCTGAATAATAAATAAGGCCGCCGCTGCGATAAAGCCCTCGGCCATGCGTTATTACTATATTACAGTTGGGAACACGCCCCGACGAGGTGCGTGTGAGAATGAGTGAGCGAGCGAGAGAGCGACGGGAGGGATGGGTGGGAAGCCGGTGGGTGGGAGAATAGACCGTAGAACTAAGATGGGAATAACTTGCTGGACAAGAGAAAGGTTTTAACGAGGGGGTTGTTTCGGTGACGGTGAGCGGGGGGGGCGAGGGCGAGGGGGGAGGGGAGACGAATCTTTGTGGCGCTGGGGATGAGAGGGGAGGAGGAGCGAGGTACTTTTAGAGTGCTTGACTAGAGGAGAAGCCAAGAGGACGAGGGATGGCGATAAGTGTGAAGCGGCCAGAGTCGGAGCACCGCGCGTGAGCTGAAATGAGCGAGAGAGGCTGAGAAAAATGGCCCTGTTTAAAGAAAGGGCGAGAGACGAGTCGGGCAGATAAATGAGAGAAAGCAGTGATAAAGCGGTGACTGGATGGACAAAAAGAAGACGTACGGTGTAATGAAAGTACCGAGAGATTAAAAGAGAGCGAGGCAAGAGCAAAAAGCTTGAAAATCCAGCGCCGGATGCCGAGGCAATGATCTTTCGGGCATTAATTGTCTCCCCTTACGCACTCGATTTAAAATACCATTTTACAATGCCCACGAACAGCTGATTATACAGCAGACATATTATCCTTAAAAAAAAATGAAAGAGTCCAGCAGCCGGAACCGAGGCGGCACATTTGATATAGAAAATGCCGAGGACATAATCCGGGCAACCTAAGAGCAACTTTGGCCCCGCTTCCTCGTTACTTACCTTATCCTCCCCTCCACCCCCCACCCCAAAACCACATGCAAATCACGCTCCCATCATCCTAATCTAAGGCGTCTCGAAGATGAGGGGAACCAATCGAATCGGCCATTACCTTGACTACGCAGGAGGCGCTCCCACCTACGGAAAAGCGGCTCCCAGGTCTCAGTCTCCGCTGACGGGGACCGAGCCGAGCTCCACCGTCGGCCCAGCCAACGTAACCTGCCAACGTAGCCGGGGGACGAAGCCAGAGGCCGTCCTCCCGCGGATAATGTTCGCGCCCTCCATCTGGCAGCCGCCGGAACAAGTCGAAGCGCAGCTTATCGCCGGGCGGACACGGCCGGCCGATAAAAATTTCATACCGCTCGGGCAATTTATTCCGGGGCATAATTCTCCGGGCGCGCGAGTTGGGGCGGCGAGGTAGCGTGCGCCAGGTAGAGTCCGCCTCGCCGCGAGACCGAGGACGCACGCGCACGTGCACGGCCCCCGCGGATCACGCGACTTTGCGTGCGATCCCGCGAGTCCGCGTCCCCAGCCCCCGACGAGGGCCTCTCGTTCCTTGGGGGGCGACGGCGGGAGCGGGCCAGCCGACGAGCCTGCCGCGCATCCTACCTATCCTCGCTCGGGGGCGCTCTCCGTCCCGCCCTCGGACTCCACTCCCACGGTCCTATCGCTCGCGCGACCGACTTCGTAATGAGGGGGAAGGGCGCTTCGCCGAGGCCTGGCACGTTAATTTGCGCGGCCCGCGGGGACCGACGTCTGGCTCGTGCCCTCGGGTCCCTCGGCCTTGGAATGCGCGGCTCGCCTCGGCCCCGACGCCCCCTCCTATCTCGGTGGTGGCCTTTTCGCCCGAGAACTGAACAACTAAGCTCAACGGCCATGGGGCTGTTGATCGATTCGAGGTTCGAGTGGCGGTAGGCGAGTGACGGAAGCGGGACTTTGGGCTGAGGATGAGGATTCGCGAGGGCGGACACACTTGGCGTGGAGTGGCGAGGACACTTATTTCCGCGGGTCTGGAGGGGTCGTGTGCGTTTGGACTTGTTGGGCGTGCGAGAGTGCAACGGTTGGGCTTGGAAATGTATGAATCCGGGATTTCGGCGCGGCCGGGAGGAGGACGGATGGAGCGACTCGTGGAAGTCGCGAGAGAGAGAAAGAGAGAGAGAGAGAGAAGAGGTGGAGGCGTGAGGGATGGACTTGCATCAAGTTAGTATGAAAAGTAAAGACAATGGATGCGTGGAAGGTCGTGACGTTTGCAGTGTGCGCTTGAAATTATCGTGGCTGGGCGCTGAGGTGGAGGGGGAGTATCTTGCCATATCGTTTAGTGATATCAGTGAATAATGGCGAAAATGCCGGTCAGAGTTCGTTATGGCGTGTTGGGTTAGTTAATGCGAGAGGAGAGCGAGCCTATCGGTCCGCCAGCCGCGTATATTTTAATATCGGCAGGAATGTAAATTTGTTCCCTGGGATTTGTTTGGGATTGCGGATGCCGGCAATTGATGCAGGAAAATTGGCTTTTATAGGTATTAGGAGGCATTTTGCCTCGAAGTGGCAAGTTTTAACAATGATAAACGCGTAAGAATTATTTTTCAACTTTGCACGAATCGGAAGGATGGTTAATAGTAATTTACGATAAGCCACGTTGATAACTTTTCGTAATCAGTTACGCAGTCAACATCACTTTTAAAGCGCTTATTTAGCGCAGCTGACAAACTAATCTCTTTTATTTAGGACTATCACTTTTATTTGAAGTAAGAGCTTAAGTCTCATTTTCTTCTTTTTTCCACGTCGCGCAAGCACCTAAACAGATCAAATTTTAATCCAAATATATTAGCCTTAAAAGATCAGCTCCCCCTCCCACCATCGATAATCTCGCCTTTACCTTCCCGATGACGCATCGACTCACATTTTTAATTTTTCCTCTTCATTTTCTTTTGACTCGCCCTCACTCTTATCATCCATCTTTTCATCTGAAAGCTTTTTATTTACAAGCACGACAGTCTTTAAGCTGCCCCCACCCCCCAGCCCAGTCACTTGATTTTCATCAAAATATTCGCTAAAGTACGTGGTTCGCCTGTTGTTATAAGCGAGCAATTCGTCCACCTTTATTAAAGGGCTCGGATTTTTCGGTCGAGGTTACAAAATATTTACAAAGTATCAGCCACCCATTAGTTGTTGTATGAGCTTGGCAAAGCCAACATTTGCCGATGCTTTAATGTGCCCGGCAACGGCAAAGATTTCCTAATGGACTCGGCCAACACGAGTTTGCTCGCTTCCCCTAATATTTCGGCATATAAACGACAGAGAGGGGGGGGGAGACAAGACAGGCAGATCAGATTTCTTTGGCTATTCTGTCTTGGGCTGAAAGCCTCGCAAGTGTCTCGTGCTTCTCTTCTCTCTCTCTCTCTCTGATATCCGTTTATTCCCCAGCAAAACCAATATATACATACACATATATACACGTATATATATCGTATATTCTTTCGTTGTGTTGGGCAATTCTTAAATTGTTGCTTTTCAATTCCTCGAGCTCGTACGGATAATAATAGAGATTTTTCTTTCGAACCGCTTCGACTCGCCGAGGGACTTTTCAAGATACATCGAACGCACTGTCCGATGAAATTACTTGATCCGCTGCTCTGCGTGACTGTCGAGCCACCAATACGGAGCTGCGCGAAAAAAAACTAACCGCCCAATGATCAATCGATATTTGAATAACAGAATTTCGGATGATCGGCGGCCATGATTGCCAGGTTGAAATAATCGTTGGCCAACTTTAAACGCTTCGGAATTATCATTTATTGAGGATTGATGTGGAAAAAGTTCTGTATCAAGAAGCGCTCGTTGGCAACGGTTTAATTGAAAAATCAACAGAGCCCGATTATTTGAGAGAGAGAGAGAGAGAGATGCTTTAGCCGATGGGAGCCCCGGGGCCGTGTTGGGATTACAAATCGAATTGTAATTTACGAATGACGATAATGCCGATTAGCACACAAGTGCGTACCCCTTCTCCAAGAATACGGCGCAGAAATTTAATCAGTGCCGTTAATTTAAATTTCAGCTTGTTTACTTATGTAAAGCTAAGTGGCATAATATCCATACTATTAACGGTATACGGTACTTACAACAACAAGTTATCCGCGCATAACGGAAATCGCGAATTGAATAAAGAGGAGGAAAAAGTAAAGAGATTGCAATTGAATAAAAATAGCGAGATATTCCGCGAATGGCATCGAGGGCTAATTGAGTTTATAAAAGCAAGCCTCATAACTTGTACCTGTTACGATTCATTACAAACAACATAAATACCTGAAAATAGTAAGCGGCCGCTCACGCGAGCCTACTGAAAAAAGATCGAAATCGGCCGAGTGGAAGGGGGGAAAATGCGAGGGACGCGAGAAAGAGCGCGAAGGAATGCCGATGAAAGCCGATTTATACGAGAGAAAACACAAACATCGTTTGCGTGTTTGATCTCGGACGTGCGGCCCCACGTACTCTTACGGTTCTTGGTTAATTCAACTTGCGAGTTCACGACACAACAAGACTCGCGGCCGCGTCCCAACGCCGTCGCAGCCAAAAAATCATACCACCACTACCGAATTTGCCATCTCATTCGATAGTGAGACGACGTCCACGTCTCGCCACCCCCACCCCCACCCCCTCAACCCACCTCCTCTATTCCCCCACCTCCCCCACACCGGACTCGCTCGTCCTCAGTCTCGCTCTTTTGGCCGTTTGCGCGCGAGTACGAGGAAACTTAGCCAAAGTCCAATAGGACAAATGGATCTAACGATGCTCCGAGCAATGCGGTTTAAAGCGTGAAAAAGCCGTATCCGGCATTCTCTTTCTCGCTTACGGTGCATTGCTCGCTCAATTTTATGCAGCGTCGCGATTTGTTGGCCTTCTGATTGCGCGACTTTCATTTGTCAGGATGGCTCGAGCACGCCTTAGCATATTCGAGTGAACAGGTCGCGGGAAAAAGTTTATTAACAAACCAAGTGAATTGGCCTTTTTGCCTTCCCTCCCCCTCCTCCCTCCCCCATCCACTTCTTATGTGCGTCGCAAATGCAAATCTTCCACGATGGCAAGCTTTGTGCCTACTCATCCTTACCCACACCAGCCCCACAGTGTGATACACAGGTAAAGGCAATTTTGTCTTTTAAACTGGAAAAATTAGTGAGCACCGGAGGCTGGGAACAGTCGGTCGAAACTATTCTACCGAGAGCATTACGAGGATACTCGCAAGGATAAACGAATAAACCTTCGCCAAACGTTACTTACAATTTCCCGTCTATTTGTCGCACTTATTGTCTAATTTGGCTCCTCTCGCGTCGACTCCTTGTCCCTTTATCATCGATAGTAATGCCACAAGTAAGGGCTCGCAGTATTATTAGAATTAATTGTATCTCTTAAGGTCGCTCGCTTAGAAATTAATTATCCAGTGAGCATCCGACGACCCACTTCTCCAATTGCGAGATTTTTTTTGTTGCGCCTAACAAAACTAGAGACGGGAGTCCGAACCCTATTGAATGGCGCCCTTCAAAGACGAATAAGGAGAAGAAAATCAGTTGCCCTGTGCCATGTTATCGCAAAAAAAGCAGAGCTAACCTAATACATATATCTATATATATATATATATGGAGGAAAAGGCGAAACACATTGGCCGCTTTTCAAGATTGCCAGATCCTGACAGCTAAATGTACTCGAAGCCTTAATCTGTGTCGGATGTCAAAATATCTCTCCTCCCACCTCCTCCTCCCGCTCCTCCCCCTCCTCCCACCTCCTCCTCCTCTGCCGAGAGACCTTGTGATATAAAGCGATCCAATTAAGAATCCGAGGAGTACAAATAAATTGTCCGATTGGAGAAGCGAGGGATGTGGACAACCCGATACTCAATAGAAACTTCTCTTTCTTACGGTTTCGGGTAAATGGCTTTAATACGCTTGGACTCTCTCATCGATGTCCTTCTGGTTTCGAGGCGGACGCATTTACTTGGCAGAGGAAATGCCTTTTCCACCGCTCCTCGCCTGATTTAACCCTCATAAAAGGCAACTTCGTTATCGACCAAGTAGCAATATGCCGCTCCTCCCGCATCTCCTGTCTCTCCCACATTAGAATTGGAACAATTTAATACTTGCTGCGAGTGATTAGAGCTGCTAATCTCTTGGTAAAACGGCAAACGGCGATTCAATGATCCACGGCCTCGCGTCGAGCGTGTCCTTTAGGAATCATTGATCTACGCTGGGGCGAGAGGGCCACCTTATGCAAACGAGATATAAATTCTGCCCTGGAGAACGGAATTCCCCATAGTCTTAAATAATCATAATAATCTTAAATTGTCGAGGAGTATGTACGGAGCTCTCGTTCGAAAGTTTATTCGGCACTAGGCGTAACCTCGAATCGATCGATAATTCTCCAGTGTGACCGACCCTCTATTGAAATATGCGAAACTATTTGCAAGAGGGTTGAGCGGGGGCGAGGAGGGTGTTGGGAGGGCATCCGAGGGCATCTGAGGGCATTTGAGGGCATGCGAGGGGGGGGTCGAGTCTGGATGAGGAGGAGAAGGAGGTGTAACGGGAGGTTTATGCAGCTCACTTTCGTAGAAATTATTATAATTCGACTATTAATTATGTTGTTTTGTTTTTGTGGCAGAATTAGTCGCCATAGTAATTGACTCGCTGTGATAAAAATCTAATGCAATGACATGTAAAATCATTTGACGGTACAATTGTTTTGCGAATGGCCAACGTATCCATAGAATTTTATTCGTTAAAAATCCATGAAACTTGTTATTATAAAAGATAAATAAACCACAGCGTTTGCAGGGAAGCAAGATTATTTCGTAAGCCATTTTCTTAGAATTTTCCTAATTTATTCATAGAATGGCATAATTCTCTATTTTGCCCTCTTAATACACTGGAATATCACTTTAAAAAATCCGAGATACGGAATCTGTTCTCCAAGTTACTAATTAAATTGCACGTATTTGGATACTTTTATGTCTCTAAGGATACCCCCCTCTCTCTCTCTCTCTCCCTCTGAATATAAATCATACAATAACAGATCACATAAAGCATTATAATAAAGAAGTTATGTTTTAATGGGTTTCTCGCAATCCCATCATGAATTAAACAACATTTAGAAGAAAATGCTGGAGATTTCGGTCAATTTGCTCGTTTTGCATATTTTGCAACACTGCCGGCAATTTAAAATGCACGGGCATAATGCCAATTGAGTGAGCATACATTTTCCACGGGCATTTTGCAACTTTAAATACCAAAACCTAATTTACCATTGCCCGAAACTGTCGATAGACAAACGAGCGGGGAAAGCGCAGAGCCAGAATGACGTTATGTCCTTGTTATCAAACTATCAAGCATAACTGCCATCTTAAATAACCAAACGACCCGTCGACTTCACTGGCGATCATCCTCGCTACGAGCACTTCCCCTTGTTTAAACCACCATATTAATTAAGAGGCCGATTCAGTGAAACGAACAGTCTCACCACCCTATATGAACGCGCATCGAGCCTGTTTATAAAATTTACCTACAAATTGGTTATTGCGTGAAAGTGAAGCAGAGTGATGATCCGCTTATTTGAGTGCGCAGGGCAAATCATCGATTAGGCCAAAGAATTCCTCTCCGATATTTAAAATATTTGCAACGGCTAATAAGGGCGATCGAACGACTCCCTAAAGAATTCTGGGCGCCGTTAATCATTAGCCGGCGAGGCCATTTAAATGAGCGCCAAAACTCGCCGGGAGGGAGTGGGTTGCGTGGGAGGGCCAGCGACACATTTGGACGTTGCGTTTGGCACTGGGAATAATGGGAGAGGGGCTCGCGCAGGCCAAGTAAGCCAGCCCGAGACGTGATTACGGGACGCTCAGGGCGGAAGTAGTAGTAAGTTATAGGTGGCCGAGGAGGTGGAGAAGCCGGGGGGGGGGCGGGGGGGCGGGGGGGGGGGGGGGGGGGGGGGGGGGGGGGGTTGAGCCTTAACTCGACCGATTCTTTGGAATAGGCCAGGGCACATATAATCTGGAGAAAGCTCGGCTGGCGTCTCGCGTTGGTCTTCGCCTCGCTCGGCTAAGCAAACTTCCGGGGGAGGGAGCTTTGGAGCGGCGCTTCCTCGTAAATGGAAAACAGGCTGCGACCGCATGGACCGGGGGACTCCATAGTCGAGGAGGTTCCAGTCGCCGAGCGAGTCCCTCCCAGGGGGAATATCATATGGAGACGGAGCCAGAACAAAGTTAAACGTCGCGGTCGAGTGCCGCGTAGACACTGGTTAAACCTCGGCGTTGTGTCTTATGATGTTGTCCGTGGAGGGTAAATGTAGGTGGTGGGCAGAAGTGCGAGGGCAGGTCGGTCGTCGACCAATTTATCGAATCACTTGTTACGCGAGTCATAATTTTTTAACTCTGTTTTCGAGAGGCCGGGCAATTAGTTTTGTGCGCTTTAGTGATATAAGAAATGCGCGTAAAGTGCTAATTGCTTAATTAGCTGGTAGATTAAGAGGGCGATTCGTTTTAATAATGCGCCGCTCCCTGCTCTCCTCCCTCTGTCGTTAAATTCGGCTGCCGGGGCTTCGGGGCCCACGAGTCCCAGATGCTTCCCGTCCCCTTTCCCAACTACCTTACCTTACTTCCTCCTCGCCCTGTCCTCCTCCTTCGTCGCCGCAGAAGGTTAGCGCGGCCAAGCCTTTCGGCGCTTTCTTCCTGCCACGGACTCTCTCTCTCTCTCTCTCTCTCTCTCCCGTTCTCTATCTCTCTCCCGTTCTCTCTTGCGCTTTCTCCACTCGCTTTCGAGTTTAGTTTAACCGCTTCTTTGGTTGCGTATTTGGGGGCTGCGCTCGGGCGGAATTGCGGTGAGGCGACAACGGAAACTAGAGAACCAAACTGGCTGTATCTGCATGAGTAAGGTGGCTGGCTTTGTTCTGCATTGTTGACTTAGAATTACCGAAGCTCTCTCAGCAGACGCCTTTTGCGACGTCAAGTCTGTGAGAAGCGAGAGACGTCGACAGCGGCATAAGCGTCTCTCTTTATATCTCCCTCCTACCGCCTACCCTCGTCACTTCCGCCCACCCTCCCTCTCTCTTTGTTTATTAGTGGCGCTTGTAGGTGTGCCGAGGAAAGGATGGAGCGGAGCCAGTCGGATAATCGATATGGGATGCCAAATGGCTGTGAAATATGCCAGCCGTGTACGTGCAACCCCCGTAATGCGCGCGGGCGTGTGTGTGCGCGCGCGTTTGGGTGTGTGGGTGAGTAGGGGCGCGGTGCATACGAGTCCGAGAGGAAGACAGAGAAGTAAATTAATTAAGCGTCTTGTTTGCGCGTGTCGTCCAACCATGAGAATCGATCTCCCTCATCCTCCGTAATCCACTCTCACTCTCTGTGTGTGTGTGTGTCTCGGTGCGCCTGGGTTATGGGAGCGGTAATGAGATATGGAGATGGCAGTGCGCGGGGCGGCGTGAAATTAGGGCATCGTCGCCTATTGTCCGCAAACGGATCGCGCGCTCAGTCGTTTGTCAATTTTAATGGTCAGGAGATCGCATTGGAAAGGAGTTGGAGAGAAGGCCGAGTCGGCCCGCGAAAGGAATTGATTCGACTCTACGGTCACGTGATTATGAGGATTACGCCGGCCTTTGTGCCCCTCTGTCGATACGCGTAATGGCTTGTTGCGAATTAATGGCCGCGCTCGTGGAGCATAATTCAAGTAAAACTCTGACTGGTATGGTGAAAATTGTTTTTCCAGCCACTCGTTGTTGTTGGCCCCTTTGTCCTGCCGAGACAAATCAAACATTTTACCTTTGAGAGATTTAGCTCCCGCGGAGTTGAGCTGGAGATAAAGCGAGTATTATATTACTATTTGCCGTGGGCGGGCTTCATGGTACAATTAGTCCGGTAGGGGAAAGAGTGAATTATTTGTTATTTCCGCGCAAAGGTTAACGCGGATTTCGGCTGTTTGTTCAATTTGTTGTTGCGATTACCGTGTTATTATAAATGCCGCGTAATTGCTTTAAAGCTCTTCGCCCGCCCCTATTATTTATGCTCTCGTAATGGGACTTGCGCTTCAAGTCTCGGCTTCCTCGGATAAAAACACTTTTTCAACTCGTGCATTCCCGATTTATTCGACTTTATTGGAGTGGTTGCCCGCTATCCGCGCATTAATAGAAAAATCTCCATTTTCATTTACAATGCGAGATGTACTTTAAAAGTACGGGCAGCTCGTAATTCAAAGGGTACTCGCAATGAGCGATTGCCTCTGAAATATTTAGCTCCTCGCTAAATATTGTTCCCATTCTATTTGCGAGATGTCGGATAAAGTACATTTGTTTCGAGGGCCTCCCATTAGCCGGGAACAGATGAGCGCAACATTAACATTTACAAACGCGTCAAATAATCGATCGCGCCCCCTTCAATTGTCGCTTCGTCCAACAACTTATCTCGGGCCTTGGCGGCAAAAATCATTTCTCTCTCTCTCTTGCAAAGAGTCGCCACGGGATTCTTGGAGCAATCGAGGCATTAAACGCGCCTGTTTGACCGCAACATGCGCCAATCTACCATACACCGCCCATTTACGCGCAAACCTGCAAGGACACGCACGCGCGCGCGCGCACGGGGTAAAGTGAGAGAGAGAGTGAGAGAGCTATGGTTTTGCTAAATGGCATTCTAGTTGGGCGGAAACGAATGTAACTCGCATCGGCCTAATCGATGAATTACGAGCAACAAATATATTTATTCCCGGCTTTAATTAAGAAATCACGATCGGCCGATCGCGGCCACATTACGATACAAGATAATTCCCAGTCTAATCCCCCGGGGCAATTTAATTCTTTACGCAACTGCGCAAAGGCGTTGTCCGAGCGAACGTTCCGACAGGCCTTCTTCTCCGTACGGCTAAATTATCGTCGATGAAAGTCTCGCGAGACAATGAAGAAATGGGAGGCGAGCGGCGACTTTCCCTTCGCGCCTCGGAAAAATCCATGAATTACGAATGTCCGAGGCGAGAGGCAATCGTCACGGGTATTAAAGCGGTTGCGCAATGCCTGGATCCGACTTATCGCGCACCATTAAGCTCGCACGGCGCACTTTGCGCGAGTGCGCCGGTACACGTACACGTGACAACTGCCACGCCATTACCATTCGAATGAGCATAATTTCGTTTTATTCGATTCGACAAGTTTTTGATCGCTCTCGTTAAGGCTTCGAGATTCAGCGGATGCTGAATTTCCCGGCTGAAGCCACCTTTGGAAATTTTCCGCCCTCGGCTCTTTAATGCACCTCGCTTCTTCTTTATTGGCGGATCAGAAAAGTATTATCGCCCCGGACTTGACTGTAATATAATATAAGCTTTGTTGGACTTTGGCAGTGACGTGGCAGCGCTTAAAGTTTCACGCTCTTCCTTTTAATTTATTCGACGATTGCATTGACGGGAAATAAAAAGTTTGTCGTTATATCGTTATAAAAAGCAAACAAGGGATTCTCCGAGACTTGGACTTTCATTCATCGCCTTTATTAAAATTGATGAGAATTAAACTCGATTAACATTAAAACCTCCCATACCCGACTTTTTATTTTACAATCCAAAGGTCGGAGATTTCTAGCTCAGTTGGAGGGAATTATTGCGAGTCGAAGTCGCAAACAGCCCGAGGAGCGCAAAGATCGGCACACAATTAATAAATTCAACTAATCTCGAGTTAATGCCCGCGCGTATTAGGAATCGCCGGCACATACAGCCACAGCCCGACTAAATAACGTGGCAAAGATTCCCGAATAAACAGGGATGATAATTGCGAGGAGAAGGGGGGGCGCGTGACATCCTCCGTTCGCGAAATAATCCGCCTACCCTCATCCCCCAGCATCCCCCGCAGCTAAACTCTGTAAATATCCTCGTCAAGTTCAGCGCCCCTTCCTCCTTTCTTACCCTCCCTCGTGCCATAAAAGGATATGACAAATCCCCGTCCCGAGGCCACACCACGCTCCTTTGAAGCCTCGAGTGTGACTCTTTGAGCGGTCGCCTCCCCTACCGCCAACCGGGAAAAGCCGGCTGGCCAAGTTCAAGGATCTTGCCGAGGCAAACTGGGCCCAGAGTCGCACCAGGATCCAGTTACATTCCCGGCTGCTTCGAACTTGGACGGGATGGCGTAAAGCTCGTCTTGCAAAGTTTTAAAAGCCGTGCATCGAGTCCAAGTCCACCCGAGTGTTTATGGGGGTGGGGAAAGTGCGTGATTCGATTGGAGAACGCGCGGCTACCAATTCGATTGGTGCGCGAGTGATCGATGATGGCTGTTGTATTCTTGCTTCGTCTAATGCCCCCCTTTCTTTCTCCTTCCTCTCCCTCCGCTGCCTGTGTCCTTTTTGCGCGCTCCTGGCGCAATGGCTAATTGCAGCCCACCGAGGACTGCGATATTCACGTCGGCTCTGTCGTGCATAATGTTCATTGATCGCGGGGGATGTTGCCGGTTTCGGTGTATTGGTGGCGACTGTTTATGTATATGAAAGGTTAATGCATGATAATGAGGGATCGAAGGGAGCAGTTTGGAATAATCGCTTCTCTATTTGTTGCGGTTGTCAGCGATGCATAAAATCTGTTTATTAATGATAAGGGAGCAGCAAACAATGGGTTTGAAAATTTTTCATCACAATATATCGACGTAAGGTAGCGAATAAATATTAAATATTATCCGGCGAACGAGGCGGTGTTTTTCACTTTGCGCCCCGTGTTGTTTGCTCTTTACGTGGCCCTCCCCTTCCCGTTTATATAGGCCGATATTAATCTGCAATGATAACTTTCGTTTGCACGAGCTCAACATATTTCGAATCTAGTCACTGGGAAATATAAAGTTTTTACGCCGACCATAAAAATTCTCGATCATTTCTCGATACCATAGTTTTTATTCATTTTGCATTTTTCATCTTTTATTGCAGCTTTTACGGCACTGTTTGCTCGAGGAGTTGCGCTTAAATTCCTGCATATAAAGTTGCGAGAGCGATCCATTCAAATTATTTAAGAACTAATTTACTTTTAAGCGAATCGATACTCTTTCAATTTTTAATCCAGTTATTTGATAATGCACAGATTTCTGCAATCGTTAATTTCAACATTAATAATTCACAAATTAACTGCTTATATCCATTAATTAACACGCGCGCGCACAGGCACACACACACACACACACATACATAAAGGGAATAAATAAATAATAAGCGTTGAAAAATTAATTTCGCTATGAATTGGTATTTTTCCTCCCAGTAATTGATGCATGAAATACGTTTTCGAAACTGCAGACCGTTTCTCGACTTTTATCTTTTATCTATAATTTATATAACATTTCAAAAATAATGATCTTATTTCCATTAAATTTGAATATATTTTCAGAAGTAACTTTCATACAGCTGTATGCTAAACTTCTCTTAGGAAAACTATAACCAGCTTGAAAATTGTACTTAAATGTTTTAAGTGAATTTTCCGTTATAATGTAGCTGGTAAATTTTAGAGTATGCAATTTTTTCTCTCTCTCTCGCTCTCTCTCTCGCGCGCGCGCGTACTTGGAATGATAATGTTATTTTTCCAATTTTTCTCAGTCTTCAGCGTCGCTTAATCGAATAATCTTGAAGCATTGTTGCCCTGTTAAAAGTGTTCAAGACGCTACAATTATTATTCAGCCGGGGGGCGCATGTTTACGGAAATGTGTGCGCCCGATGGATGTACGTGTGCGTCGCAGTGCTTGCATGCTTATCGGATGAGCCCCTTTGATTGATTGGGGGAAAAGCTTTAAATTCAGGTCTAACGATTCGTTCGATAAAGCACGCGAATAATGCACTTACCGCGTTGACGATACATTATTCAGCCGCTAATACCGCGAGCGCCAGCCGAGCCACAATTTCTCGCGTTCAACCATTTCCCGAGGACAGAAAGAAAATTGTCGGTTAAGCCGACCGAGTAATCAGCCCTCGCGCTAATAAACGCAGAGGATCGACAGCAATGCGAGCAAGGATTTTTCGCGCGGCTCTCCAATTAGGAAAGCCGTGAAGTGGAGAAATGTCGAGTTGCGCGGTGCACGAGGAATTTGTTGCCGAGTCGAGATGACGAGGAGGACGCGTCGTGGGGGAAAAAAGTTCGCGTGCCGCGGAACCATCGGCGAATTATCGCGGAGCATCGCCCCACGGCCTCCGCTCCCGTACCTCCTTACATAATAATATTGGATAGAGCTCGAGGGGAGCGTTGTTACACGCCTAAACGAGATAAAAGCAGGGAGTCTTGACTGAAAGCTTGATAAGGAGGCGCTCAGGTGCGTGGGAAAAATGCTTAATTCCTCGGCGATTCACGTGTGCGCGGGGCCGGCAATTGAAGCCTACGTAGCTACAATGTAGCTGGAGATCGGGGCGACGCTACAATTATTTAGCCTCGTGGATGCCGATGCTGATGGAAGTGGAAGCGTGGGACTCGCTGGCGCAGCCCATCCATTATTTCACGCGTTCGCCGCCAGTCAAAGTATGGCGTAGTAATTTTAAGGAATTAATACTCTTATCGGGCGAGTTGAGGGATGGCCGTTGGAGGTGGATTTAACGTTAGGAACTTTGGCTATGTGTCATCAGTAGAGCAACGTCGAGTGTGGCAAGACACGTGTCCTCGTATAACACATGGTGTTTGCGTATCGTGACGTGGCGGCAATCGCTAAAGTCAGTGTGTCACGCTTACACCGATTGCACCTCAGGATAAAACAGTTGAACGCGCATTTTTAAGATATATCGCATCGGTGGAAATAATGAATGGCCCTCGGTTTATATCAACGTGGAAGAATTGCGTCGCGTGTGGCCGATTACTGCGGATCCTGGCCCCGCTCAATCGAATGTTTATTATAATCCATTCGGCTGCAAATACCTCGCACTCCCCCCCCCCCCACCACCGGCAATTGCACCGCGGCACAATTGAATTCCTAAGAGATCGAGCATTTAGCGTTTATTTGCACGCCGATTGTGAATATGATTGTTCGAGCCAACCTCTCGCGAATCTTCATAAATAAGTAATCTCCAGCCCCCATCTTTCAAACATCCTTGACTTTTTTTCTCCCCCTTTTCCCCGTCTGTTTGCCATTTCCAGTCCTCAAGCGCGCTGATTTCAATTCCTAGACGTTCTCCGCCTCTTATCCCCACATTTTATTTGAATAATTAGAAGCCAAGTCCCTCGTCATTCTCTCGAGCCTCTCCGTTACCCCTTCGGAACTTGGAAACTGCGTCTCATTATGCGCGGGACAGCTGTCGCGCATTCCCTCTCAACTATTTTAATGCGCCTCATTGAAATCTCAATCAATATCGAGGCCGAGGCGTTGCCACTCTTAATGAATTACTCGGGATCGTGGTCGAACGCTTGGTCGTCCTACCTTGTACCTTCTCGTCCAAAAAACGCAAATGACAGAAAATCCCTTCTCATTCACAACAGCTTTTCAGAAAATCTTTTATATTTCCTCCACATATATATCTATATATCAATAAATCTGTATATATCCAAGCAAAGAGCAACACGATGACTCCCCTAAATGACGAATGATCAAGCGCGAGGACGACATCGCGTCGAGGACGACAGTCGAAGGAATCAATCCGTAATCACGTGACCCCGCGCCCCTTTCCGCCACCTATATACACGTATATACGTTACAGAAAACATTACACGGGTATAAAGCCGTGGCAATAAAGCTGTGGCATGAAAAAACAGAGAGGCAAAAAGTATTGGTCGTTGCGCGCGCGTCGGCTAGAGCAAGGATTATCGTGGAGCTCGAGGCACCAGTTGGTACCGGAGCCCAGGACATGTACAGAGACCCGCGCTCGCGCGCACCCCCCCCCCCCCCCCCCCCCCCCCCCCCCCCCCCCGGCGTGCATACGTAGCCGTGCCGAGAGGAGAAGTTGCGAGGAAGCAGAAAACGTGCGCCACCGCGTGTACGGTTCCTCGCGTGACCCAATGATTCACAGTGTAACCCAGGACTTTGCTTGGCTGCCAACTGTCTCCTACCCCTCCACCTTATAATTCCCCGGCATTTACGGTCGTGCGCCCCATCCCCCCGTCTCGCCCCACCTCCAACGCCGCCCCCCCCTCCCTTATCTCACCCGTCCTCCGTCTCATCAGCGCCCTCCGCGGAGCCTCGGGGCCTGGCAAGTCTCCCCCCGTCCTACAGCCTCCGCCTCCCCTCCCGCTGTCTCACCCCCACCCACCCACCCCCACCCGACACCCCTCAGATGCCCCGCTGTGTATGGTCGGGCGAGACGGTGCCCGACTTTGCGACCAGTCTACCTCGTCCCCGACTATAATGCAAATCCACGGATTGAAGTTTTAATTAGGGGCGACAGGGCCGCGGTTGGCGCTGCTGCTCCCGAGCTCGTCGGCGTAAATCTCGCGACGACATTCCGAACGAGGGAATTTATTGCGCCAAGGATACGCCCGAAATACGAGCTCGGGCTCTTGGTTCCCGGTCCTCCGGCCCCCGGCAAACGCTCGAGGAACCAGAGCCGAGCCTACGAGCCGCGCCCTCTTTACGGATAATACGTCTCGGGGATGCTGGGGCTGGGGCTGGGGGAGGGGGGGGGCAACGAGGAGGAAGAGGAGGAGGTAGCCGGCTACTTGACGCCGCGACGCTCGGCATCTTTATTACGCTTCTTAGCCGCGCGCGTCCATATTTAAAGCTGCGCTGCTGATAAATTTAATCCCGGCCGATCCCGTGCCCTCGCGCATTCAAGGATCCAGAAGAAATCCGCGGGTTAATTATATCTCGAAGCGGGGGTGCAGGTGGGATCGTTCCTTCTATGCGTCCGATTCAAATGCGATTTAATTTTTAATCTTTTAAACGACCCGGTTTAACGAGATTGGTTTTTTTATCGTAATAAGTGAACTCTCTCTCTCTCTCTCTCTCTCTCCCCGTCCCGCTCCTTCTGCTTTTGTTTCCAGTTCTTTCTTTTCACCTCCCGTCGCAATGCTCCCCGAGCGTCAACAATCAAGCGATCTCCCGATCCCGTTAAGGGCGAGGAGCAACAAGGAGACAAATACATCATCGAGGTAGTACCGAAAGACAATCGTAATTAAATTCCTCCGACGACGGAACGAGCGAGAGGCACTCGCCGCGTCATTAATGACTGACAGAATTACAATGGCAGTAGGCCAAGATGCGCATCCGGCGCCTCCCAGTGAGATTAATCGAGGATCGGGAGGAGAGGACTTCCGGCTCCTCATATATATGAGGCTCGGAACGCACACCTCCTACTTACAATAACAATGGCTGCGCTCGCTAGAGGCTCGGGCTAGGACAGATCGCCGCCGAATCCGCAACCACCGAGTGTGGTGGGTGGGAGGTGGGGGGGTGGGGGGATGGCCGAGGAGATGAGCGCTCGGCAAAGACATTGGACGCGGGGGGAGAAAGGGACATTGACTCGGTGGAGGTCGAATTGGGTGATTTAAAGGGTAAAGGGTCGGCAGGACGTCGGCTTACTTAAATCTTTTGTCAATTTTAATCGGCCCCTTAACTTAATATTGTCCCGGGCTCGTGCGGCGAGGCGGAAACCGCCTTATCGCGTCAACTTCTTTATTATCTTGTATTCGATTATTGTTTTAGGGTAGGGGGGAGGGGGGCTGAAGGGGAGATTACGGCGATCCGCGATGTGGCAGCGAGTCGCTGCTTTTATTAAATTCCTTCGTACTTTGTAATGTAATATTGGCTTTCGTATGCTTTTTAATTTACTTCCCGTCTTTCATTATATTTATAACGGATGGGGAGGGGGGGAATGTCTTTTTAAAGCCCCGATCGTTTGCTCTTTTAATGTGATTTGCGAGCTACTTCGTTTCGATCTATTCAGCTGCGAGGGAATACGTTTACCGCAAGTTTACTTAAGAATTATTCGCTTACATTAGCATTCGCGCGTCCCCGTATGATTAATTCCCTCGCGTGGTAATTGCAGCTTAATTTCGATATAATCATCGGGGTTACTTCGAGGAATTAAGAAACGTTAGTAGAAACATTGGCCAAGCTTCTTTAAAGATGAATAATAATAATAGGGCGCTTGTGTGTGTGTGTGTGTGTCGCAAGCCATTGGACATGAGTACGGGAGCGATAATGTTGGGGTTATTGGGGTTATTGGGGTTATTATTGGGGTTATTGATAATGTTGGGGGTAAATTAATGCTGAGAGGCCCAGCTGGTGGAGAGGAATAAGAAGAGGAAGAGGAGAAGGGAGAGAAGAAAGTGCGCGAGGCTGACCGGGGCTAATTTAGAATAGAATATTGAGAAAATGTGTGCGTGGGTGCTTGGATTTTTAAGTTATCGCGGCAAGATCGTCCGCGTTACTTTATATTCATGATATGCGCTTGAAAAAATAATCCCCGAGCAAGCTCCCATTGTTTAGCCAATGACATAATAATATAGATTACAATAATATCTGATTAAGCTCGAGGTGGGGGGGGGGTCAATCTACATTATTGCGCGGCTGTGCTTATTAATTATGTTATTATTTAGCGGGCTGAAAATGAAGGCGGAGCGGCATAAATTTGCATGGGACTGGCCTCCGCCGAATGCGCATATTATTTCGCAAGAGCTCTTTTAATTCCGGAATCCATTGTTGTAAATCGATCGGGGCCGCAGCCAATAAAGTCCAATGTAAATTTGACTCCCTAATCAAAGCAATTATTCTCCTCGTAAATACGTCCAAGTCAATATGTTTATTTGCTGGAGGTAGCTCCGTCTCAATCGTCGCTCCTCTATAAAAATAAGCGCCACATTATTCCCTCAAGACGCTCAATCCAAATAATTGCACAGAGGCCGACCCTCCCTGCGCTTCTTTACAATAAATGTCTTTGCTTTCTCTCGTAGCTTTATTATATTTTTACTCGGTAGCTCTTTGACTATTATTCCTGGTCTAGCTTATTCGCCGCCGCCCCTCCCCCTCCCTCCCCCACCGCCCACCCTCCCACCGGCCCGGCGAGCGTACATTCTCCAGCAGAAGATAATGACATGGCATGACTGGGAATCGTAATGGCATATTTTATCACAAGTCATATCTACGGCAACGAATTATTAATATACTTATGAATACAGTAATTATGTACATTACGCAGCTAATAAATTGGTTGATAAATCAGTTTATTTGAGCTGAAAGTTTCAGCTCCGTGCATTGTCCCGACTCCTCATCCACTGAATTCAATGCGTTTTTCCTTTGTTGTTGTTGCTTTTTTCCGTCTTTTTTTTTTTTTGAAATCTTAGGGTAAAGGCACTGTCTCTCCAATTTTTATTGGCACGCTTTAAGGAATCGGGGCAGTTGAAAGTGATGCTGCTTACTCTTTCGATGAGATGTCCGTGGCACTCTCCTTTGCTAACATTAGATGAGTCTTGCGGACAATCCATTTCTTATTTTGTTGCGCAGTCCCTCTCTCTCTCTCTCTCTCTCTCTCTCTCTCTCTCTCTCTCTCTCTCTCTCTCTCTCAATATGTGTAGATGTATGTTGGGAAATGAAAGCCTCGGATGAAAAATTCATAAAGCTCGCTTTTCTTCTCTCGGATCGATGAGGCCCGAGCGCGCGCGCAGGCACGCACACACACAGAAAGAGAGAGAGACAGATGGCCAAGACGAGAGAGAGAGAGAGGAGTCGCGCAAATTTCACGACAGCCAATTGCCAAGCAGAGGATAAGTTGGCGCATGCAGTTCATCGTTTTGTCGAGGGGGGCGTAAAATCAGTTTCTCACGTGCCGGTAAATTGAGCGTCGCAGTCGCACGATTCTGTATAAAAATAAAGGAAACGTTGGAATTGAACTTTCCTTTACTGGCGATTCATGAGCTCGCTCGCGTGCATTGTTCGGGCAAAGTTCAGGCGAGTTTCGTTTAAATGCGCGAGGGAAAGTCGAGCCCCGGGTGTATTAATCGTTTGCTGGACGCGCGCGCGCTCCCAATGCGTAGTTGTGAGCTGTCGATGAGCGTTTCTTCGTATTTGGCGATGCGTGAAGCGGCAGGTCAATAAAAGCTTAGGCTGACGAACGGACGAGCAGCTTACGAGAGTCGCAGGATGTTGTGGTGGGGAAAAGCGGGCAACGAATTAATATCGGAAAGCCTTTCTAATGAGCTCGGTGATAAGAGATTTGTCGCGTCGATTGAATATTTTCCTCGCCAGTTAAGAAAAAACAAAAAAAAAAAAAAAAGATATCCTTCACTCCAGTCGAGAATCAGTTAAACAATATTAATAATATGGGAATCAAAAAACACAGTGCTCGGTTATTAAGTTTTAATTTTAATCTTCGTCTAAGCTAATAATATTCCTTATCGATTAAACAGCAGCACTTTCGTGCAATTCACTTAACAACTTTAATAAACGAAGCTTATTATTATCCATCGCATTGTAGCCAACTAAAATATAATTATCGATCGGTATCCTTGCTTGCATAATTCCCAATGAGGCTCGATACATTTTTTCTCAACGATAATGCATTTAAGGAAGAAACGAAGGAAACGCAAATCTTCTCCGCTGCAATTTTTATCGAGCAAACCTACAAGAATAGCAAAGCATCCTATTGACGTTATGAGTTAATTCGCCTATTGATTTTGCATTGACAATGGAGATTATATCCAACAGTTGGCTCAACTTTATGGCTTCATTAGAGTTAACGATAATTGCATCACGGCGTACATTCTCTTTAAAGTCACATAAATGCCCGGAGGAGAGGGAGCGCGAGAAGGGGAGTGAGAGACAGACAGAGCCGGCAGATAGAAAAACAGTGGTAGGGAGAGAGCGGCGATGGGTATGCACGTGCAAACGCGCACGTACCCATATATAATATGAATACGAGCGTGTGTGTGTGTGTGTGTGTGTGTGTGTGTGTAACCGTTGTCTCGGGCAGAATGATGTCGACTGGAGGAAGGAATGACACGGCGAGAACGTTATGCACGATTCTCCGGGGCAGAGGGCTTATGGCGCGGACACGAAAACCTGGAGCAACGGTACGGCAGGGAGGGGGGGATGGGGAGGGGGAGGGATGGCGAGGGGAGGGTGGTGGAGGACCGTTGGCTCGTCCTCGACACTCCTTGACCCGCGCGCACGGACTCCTCGCGAATTTGCATTGCTGCGGTGCATCGGCGACCGGAGCAACAGCAATAGTCGGCAGGTCGCGAGGGTCTCTCTGCAGAGCTGCTGCCACCGGGAGATATGGAGAAGCCGTCAAATAGCGGAAACGTCGTATCGATCGGGGATATGCACGCGAATACGTGCGCTCAGCCGTGTGTGGGTGCGCGACGATTTTCCATTCCTACGTACGCTGGACTGGCCTTGTGCATACGTGTCATGTGCACGCTCCCTCCGCGCACCCACCCCCCCACACCCACCTGCGTAGACGCGCACGCACGCGCGCGCGCGCGCATAGATATATGTATATATATATACGCGTATGTATGCGCGCGCGCGTACATACAACGCGGATCTCGATCGCCGACGAGTGTGTGTAGGGGAGAGTGGGCTCTTGTGTTTATGCATATAGGTAAATGCATTTAGATATATCTTGTGTGGAAACTCTTCTAGATGCATAGAATTTTACAATAGATATATTTCGTGCATCTCCTCTTCCGTCCTGCATCCATTGGCCCCGCCGCCATCCCGCTCCGTTTCTCTCCCTCTTTCACCCTCGATCCCCTGCACCGGCGAGTGACTTAAGATACGACGTAAGCGATGCGCCTGAGCTATAGCAATCCAAATGTTCCCGTTTCTTTCGTTTCGTCAGCTCGACGAGGCCCGCTTGCTTGTCTCCTCCGCCCCTCCCCCCCTGTTGTGCTGCATCGGGACTCGCTATTGCATTCCAATGTACGGAACGACGTTCTTATATGGGGAATCGGAGAGTGAGAGGGGAGAATTGGTTGTTTGTGAATATCGCGCGATAGGCAATACGAGGTTGGATGGGCCGTGTCACGTGGCCGATTATTGGCGCGACCGGCACTCTTCTTTAAAAGGAAAACTTTAAAAGGCGGCTTGGCTGAAGAGAGGCCGACGCGACGCTGTAAACGGCGCTCTCGTTTTTATCAGTCGAAAATTATTTATATTCCAAAGATGTAGGCTAGATAGGTGTTTTCCTTCTTTTATCATATCTTCTCGGTAAGCTTCTAAAAATGGATAATATATAGATAAGGTGCACGAAATAGGAGTCGCGACCTGTTGATTTGGGTCACACGTGCACACTTGAGGCACGATCGGAGCGCGGATAGCCTATCGATAACGTCAAGATGAGCCGTATGTATATTCAGTCTCTGTGTGTGTGCGTGTGTGTGGCCCCACGCGCACACGTATATACTTACGTGTATATATATATATATATAGATAGATAGTGTTTTTAGGTTGGATTTGAGCAAATAGTGTTCACTCGCAGGCGTACTAATGCGTAATACAAGTTTCCGGTTAGTCGCTAATGCGAAACTTTTTTATTGCCCAGTGTTTAATAGTCTTAACATCCGCGCGTTGCGGATGTTCAGCCGAGCGCATTAAAATTTTCACAGAAATTCGCGAAATTAACCCTGTTGTTTTATGCCTCTTGATGCGCCTGGACTCTATCACCGAATTATCGTGGCCGCTGTATTGTCGCGTAATTGCAATTTTTCGCCTTGCTAAATGAAAGAGGCCCCGGCCCCATTAAAGTCAGCGACTCGCAGGCACCGGAAGTGCTTCTCGAGCGGAGCCGCTCGCTTTATCGTACCGAAAGCCATGATTTAGCATAGCGATTTTCCGAATTCATAAGCTTTATTACGTGATTTATTTGTTTGGGATATTCAAATGAATCTTATCTGCTGCGCTGAAGATGGGCCGCGCGCATTGAATAAATTATTCGAAATAACGTAAAATAATGGATAAATTGCCAGCTTTGGTAAATATACGGCTGTGTGTTTTTAAAGGCCTTCGGAAAAGATAATATAAATATATATATATATATATATATATCCCTCCGCCACCGCCGTCCCCAGCTAGCGCTCCAAGACAATGAGAGAAAGAGGGAGATTGTGGGTGAGGAGGAGGATGAGGAGGAGGACGGCGGGGTGAGTGCGGGGGGGATGGGAGCGCAGAGGGCAGCAAACGCTCGGGATCTTCGAGTTAATTAGCAGGATCGAGGCGCATCCTCGACGAGCTTCTCTCTTGCTTCTCATTTGAAAACTCGCTTCCAGCAGAGAGTTATAGCACCTCAATTTCGCCCGTGAACAATCGTCGAGAAGTTGAACGAGTCTTCCTCCTCCGCTTTTCTTTTGCCGCTTCTTCTTTTTTCTTCCTCTTCTTGATTTTTCTTCCTCCTCTTCTTCCTCTTCTTCTTCCTCTTCTTCCTCCTTTTGGCCTATTCGCTTTCATCTGCCTTCATCCCTCTTTTCATTTCAAAGAAATCCCTGCTTAACAGGAGAGAGCCTCTCTCTCTCTCTCTCGGTTCGGCGTTGGCCCCATCGACTCTGTCTTTCTTTGAGTCTTCTTTATGTACGATGAGAGCTGGCGAATGCATATCGCCGCGGCGTGTTTAAATCGTTAATGGAACACTCGCGGGGGGTGCAAAGCAGTTTTAGGTAATTGAAATTTTCGTGCTCGACGGGAAATTGAATTAGGGCCGAGTGCCACTTTTACACTTGGCATCTATATGTACTTGGCTGGGTGTTTGCACCTACGGATACTTTATGCCCTCGGAGGCGCTAATTCCTCCGCTCCAATGAGATAAATTGAGCATTTGGCTGGGCATAAGCTTATGCGAAAGACTGAATCAGAATCTGGAAATGTTGTCGCCTTCATGCCCCGTATGTGCCCCGTAATAACAATACCACTTTGACATTTTGACCTTTGAATTGGCGAGCAGTGAGTCGAGCCTTTCGTTAGCAGTGCTCAGCCAAATTCCCGTCGATAAAAACGGCAGGCAAATGAGATGAGAGAATAATGAGAGGATAAGAGGCAGCAAAAGGGAGGGAAAATTGATAATTCGTCGAGTGAATTGTGAAAGGAGGTGGGCTTAGTAATGCAGAGCGGTTTAATGCTGTGCATCTCTTAATTATGCAGAGTTTGTCGAGCTGAGCCGCGCATGCGAGTCAATGGTGGGGGGGGGGATCGAATAATTAATTAACCTGTCCAGATGAAACCGACACTCGCATTGGCCTCAAGACTAGGGCTGCGAATTGGCGGAGGCGTCGGTTGATTTTCACTTGTTAAAAATTAATTTTTCAAGAGCGAGGCCCCGCTCCCACCGAGCTCGGAATTTATGATTGCGCAGTTTTTAATTTAAACTTTCGCAAAGTAGATCAATTGCCGTCTAGTTTGGGCGCGCAGAGAGAACTAGCACCACGGCCGAAGGGAGCGGAAAATTTCAATTTCCCCGCTCGCTCAGCCCACATAGACATAGAGGCGCCCGGCATAATGCACGATATATAATAGAGTTTGCGTTTTATGTTGCAGGTGAGGTGATCGGGCAGCGGTTCCTCGGCAACGAGAGTCACGTGGAGCACTTCAAGCTCTTGGAGCGTTCCTCGACTTTTATCCTGATTGGCGCAAGGTAATGTACGGCCGACTCGGCCACTTCCTTACAATTCTCAACCAATTTCCCGCTCACCTTACATCGATCATCCTCGTGCAGCTGCTACGCGTGGCAGTGCAGCCTCCCCCTGAAAAACCCTAACGAGCGGGATAATGTGCGTTGGCCCTCGTGGGCCTCCACCTTTCCCCGGTCAACGAAGAAGCAACGTTCGAGGGGAAGAAAGATGGTCGGGACAATAAAGACAATAATAGCGAGCGACTCGATAACCTTATCAGCGCACGCGTGTAAAAAAGTGAAACAAAAGAAGCCGTGGGAGGCTTGTTGCGCGTCACTTGGTATTTCAGCCAGAGAGAGCTGAAAATGCCTTCCATTAGTGATATCGGATAATTTATTTGATGAAACTTCTCTCGCGTATACTTTGACGATTATTTTCATTTCAGCTTGAAAATTGCATATTTTTTTTTTCTCTTTTTTTTTCCCATTTTTTTGCCCTTTTTTTCCCGTCGTTCTCCCTACTTTTCTTTTTCAATTTCACACTCAATGAAATAAGCAAAAATGAGCGAAATTAGTCGCTTTTTCAGGCTTTTTAAAATTAATGACACGAAACTGATGAGAGCATAAATCCTCAAGCTCAATTACGAAAAATTTACCTACAATTTAATAGCCTACATAATAGCCTGCCTCTTATTTCCCTCCCTCTTTTCCTTTTCTACTTCGTTTAACCAACCAACCAGCCTGCCCCCCCCTTTCCCGTCCCTCTTCCCCTCCCGCCCCTCAAATTCACCTCTACAATTCAAAATTTTAATACGCTTTATCATTACGCGCGCTTCCTCGCTCGCTCTCTCTCTCGCTCTCTACCTCTCCCTCTATCGCAGCTCGCTCTCTCGCAGCTCGCTCTTAGCGCTCGCCGACTTATCAACGCACTCGCCGAATAATGAAATTCAATTAAACACACCAGCCAGTAGATAAAGAATGGGAGAAAATTATTGTTAACAAGCACTTATCGGATGTTCATTATAATTCAGTATTTCTCGGCTAACGGTAAAACTTTATAACCCTTTCGGCAAATAAAATTTAATTGGACTGCCATATTAAACACCCCTCGCGAGTCTCGCTGCACTTGGCTATAAAATCACATTAAATTATCCAAAACGAGAAAATGACTATCCCTCCCTACCCCCCACCCCCCACCCCCCACCAGCGCCTACGCGGGCATCGGCGCCCCATTACACGTACTCGTTCACCGAGTCCTATGGACATTGGACGAGCCTAGGACTCCCCGGGGAGTCGTCGCCTCCAACTAAAAATTCAATCGCCAAACGCTCCTCGGCGTCCCAGGCAATTTCACCTCGTAGGCGGCGCTCCTTAATAAGTCAATCGGGCCGACATTCGCGTGGCATTGACTCGGAGGTGTTGAGCCAAGGCTGCCGCGGGGTCCGATCGAGGGATTCGAGGGAGGCGAGGACGTAAAAGGCAGTCCTGGGGCCTCGTGGCCAGGGAGGGACCCGAGTCGCCGAGTTCGGGGGCGAGTCGCGGGAGTAGCGCGACGTGCGCACTTGTTGCCGGGGAGGGAGGGAGAGTGGGAGGCGACGGGAACGAAGAAACTCGCGGGCTGGAGTGACTCGTGCCCGTATGAAAATTCGAGGGCTTTCGAAATGGAGTTGCCAAGTCGTTGAGTGACGAGTCGAACTTTGGTTGGTTATTTTCCGCGAGGTCGTGGCTTGTCATTGCGAAGCGATTGCCGCGATTGTCGTTAGTGCGCGTGTCTGCTTGTAAGGGAATTACTGGACTTGTCGGTGTAAGTGCGCGACTCTTTAGTCGCTCGGGTAGCTGCGATGTCGCTGAACAATTCGTGGTATTGTTTTTTATTTTGTTGTTTTCTTCTTCTTATTTCTTTTTTTTTTTTTTTTGGGCGAAAGGACGAGGACGAGGTTAGGAGAACATTTTTGCGTGGGGACGTAATTGCTGGAATGTAATTATTATAAGTCATTTTGTGGAATAGATTTTTTGGAAGTTTACGTAACTGTAGAATGCTTTGGTCGCCGTGTCTATAAAATTGTAAATGACTTTGAATAATCGGAGAATCTTATTTAACGTTCTGAAGAGCGATGCCGTTAGTTGATATAGGCGTGGGCCGTGATGGTGAAGAAAAAAAGAAAAATTAGACCATGAAAATAATTTAAGTGCAAATGCCTATTGAAAGGACTGGATGTGTCTTTCACTTCTCATAATAACTTGATAATATACGATACGAGGCTCTCCGAAATTTCCCTCATAAATGTTGCAAACCTATTAAAAGCGAGAATCGCGGCTCTTTAACTTAGCTGCCGAAGCACCGTTTGATTCCACATTGACGAGTACAGATTACTTGTATTTCATAAATGTCATAAGAGTTAGATATTTATTGAGCGAGGGTTAACATCGAGTCTCCGTATTTATTTATGAGCTCAATTATCAAAGATATTGAACTAACAGTAGGCATACATTTGGGGACGAAATTCGATTACATTATAATTCCACAATGACGTCACTCTTAGCTTGATGAAGAAAAATGTCTGTTTGCGCCTCGTTTACGCGGATATGAGTAACGAGACAATAAAACTGAGTTGCCGATTGATGCGCGATAAGAGAAATGGACTTGGGTTCCGGTATCTGCTTGAAGCTTTTCCGTTCCATCTATAAATACGGCGCTTCGAACGTCTTCTTGACACAATCGAGGGTAAAGAAATTCGCCCGCAGTGCAATTAGCAGGGGGAATGAGTGCAATGATGTTGCGCTTTTTGCGTTTCGCGCGACAAAGCGTAATTAGCCTAATTGTCGCGAGCGCTACATAAAGAGAATTAAACTAATGGACTCGGAGTACCACGACAGCCGTGACTATTTATTTCCCAATTATCTGCTATAACTTTATTTCTAGGGCAAGTAAAATTGAGTGTAATAATTCGGCGTTGTAACGCGACACGACGCAATGCCACGACTGCAATTACGCGTAATTCACGCGCCAACCACAAACGGAACGGCAAACTTATTTCGCAATTTTGCATAGAAAGGACAACGCGAAAATATTTAGATAATATATAGAAAATGTATAGATTGACGAGAAAAAGAGGGGACGAGGCAGAGAGACAGAGAGAGAGAGAGAGAGAGAGAGAGAGAGAGAGAGAGAGAGAGAGTGAGAGAGAGAGAGAGAGAGAGAGAATCTGCCACTCTGTATTTCGTGTTATTAGTATCGATAAATTCATTGTCAACGTTAAAATGTTTTATTAGAATGTTATTTCGATCGGCGCAGTTCAATTCTCACGAGCGACTAATATTCTTTTACAATCGGATCATTCCTACAAAACGTTGTTTAATAAATAAAGCGTGTTCTATTAATAATACTCTACGGGACTTACGAGGAACTATTATTAATTGAATCGAAAATCGATACGCTCCTTGTAATATTTAAATATCTAATCGGGGATAATGAGTAAAGTCGCGTTTAACGCGATTACTGATATGTCGTAATAGGTCCTACAGACATTCATATTGCAGAGAACTCTAATTTCAATTATTATTATCATTATTATCATCATTATTATTATATCGCGTAATCAAATCATCCGGCCTTACGTCTAAAAATGCTCTCGAATACTAATTAAATATCAAAATATCAGCCAGAGGATAATGCTTCATCGTATCATTGTGATTGTAGTTACATTTTCATGAAAAAAGAAAGAAAGAGAGAGAGAAAGAAAGAAGAAGTAAGAACGATTTTATTACTGAGGGAATCTTTTGTTCAGCGTTTTATTTAATCAGAAGCTTCAAATAAATTTTATGTCTTAAAACTTAATCAAATGTTTTTATTAAATTTCGAATAACAAAGTTCGATTATTATTTCCTTTATGCAAGAAGATGAAAAAAAGAAAAGAAAAGGGAAAGAAATTGAAACAAAGCGCATGCTTCCCTCTTAATTACTCGTCATCTCATTTATTATCGAATAAATTTGATCGCAATTGACACAATCTTAATATCCAACTAACCGTGCGCTATTTTTGCCAACAATTGCATTATTTGCAATTCCATCGGACAACGGGCCAACTATTATGATTATGATTAGCATTCAACGATATTTGCTTCCCTTATGCTGCATTGTGACTTCCGGGATCGAAAACATAGTCTACACCAACACAGCCATTCCTGCCGCCATTGTTTCAGCTTTTAAGCAAATAATAAATAGATTTAGACGCCACCGTGTCTTTTATGATTAAAACAGGCAATGTAGAGAAGAAATTTTACCCAACTAATAGACGAAATGTGTTGTTTATTCAATAATGTAATTAAAAATCTCCTCCTATTATTTTGCCAAGGCAGTACTTATTACACATACATATATATATATTATTTTGAATATCGCGTATCCTATTCATAAAGAAGCTACGTGCAAAATTTCATTAAACAACGACATTTTCCACGACAAATTCTATAAAGTCGGCACTATTATTAGTATTTAACTTGGTAGGCAGCAGCCCGATGCTCTCTTTATTTTTTAAATAGCGATACTTTGTAAACATGCACATACAATACCACGGAATTTCAGCGACTTGGGTGTCTGAAAGGGCAAAGTTCACACCCACTCCCCCCCCCCCCACTGCTGTACAGTTTTAGTGCTCCGGCGCACCTCCATAATCTCATGAATTTTTCGTTTTGTGGAGGAGAGCGAGCAGCACACACGTACTCCTCGACTCAAACGCCAAATCGTTCTCTTTCCCCTCGCTCGCGCTCCCTCGCACCTTTTCACCCCCCATTCCCCTACTTTATCATCCCTTAAATGTGCCGTGAAATACTCGCTGGCTACCGTCGCTGTTGCGCTGCGACCCCGTTTCTCTCCTCTTTTCGCCTTTTTCCGCGAGGCTTTTACACTCATTCACATCTGGCGCGATTCTGGCCTTTCCTCGCGGCTTTTCCCACAACTGTATCATATATATAAATTGTCGTTGAAACATCAAAAAGGCGAAAAGACTACTGTTGCTTTTGACGCGGCCGTGTTTGCAATGGAAATCCCATTGTCACTCAAAGGGAATGGTAAATGCCTGCGAGAATAACCCGGCATAATTAATTAGCTGGCGACTTGACCGACTGGCCGGCGATCTATTATCGATCAATATTGAACATTTTGGCTTCCCGATTAATTGGGCCACTATGCCGGGGCAAAGGTCATCACTGTTTTTCTTTTCAGCTACATTAAAATAATTATCCAATTTATTCGATATTGGCTCTCGGCGATCCCTTCATTACATTTGCTTACTAACACATCGGGGCAGGTGAGGACGAGGACGGGTTGGCTTTTCCAGGTTGTCGTGCCTACTCGATCACCTCCTCTCGGCGTCCATTCATTTTTCCCAGCGTCAATCACACGAGAACTCCAAACTCTTTAACCACCTGCGTTCCTTCTCAAAGGCCAATGAGAGATTCATTGCTGCCGAGGCGTGAAAATGAGAGAAATTGAAGGGATTGATGGGAGGAGGAGGGCCGGGTTTGGCTTTTAAAAGCGGCGAGGAGAATATTATTTGACACTCTGCTGCTCGAGGTATGCGATGCCAAGTGATTTAGCAGTGCCTACTGACCAAATGTAATTGATGTTGTCTGTGACGGGGAGCCGCCTCGCGTTTACTAAAGTAAATTCGATCGTATCGCCGGCTTGTTTATTGTTTATAGATGTTATTGACTTAATTTGAAGTGCCGCGAGAGATCAGCGAGGAAGATTAAGTCTTATAATTATCCGAGGCGGCATTATGCTTAGCAAGTAGCATGTACTGTCCTCGTGAGCTAAATTTATACGCTTTCAAAAAGATTAGCTTACAATCGACCGCCTTTTTCCCCCCTCTCAACTCTCTCAACAACCTTCGCATTATCTTAATAACGCCCCGAGACTTCATTAATTCCCGCGAATCGAAATTGCTTGACAAAGGGCCTGGCAATAAAATTCTTATCCAACAATTATCGTAATTAAGTATCTGTCATCGATTTACTAAGGATCCTCCCACTACTTCCACACTCCCCCTCCCGCGAACCCAACCGCATCCCAGCCTCCACAACAACCTAACCTTAATTATTACCCGCTGAGCTCGAAATCAATGTAACTCGTCTGAAAATTCGCACCTGCAAGCGGGATACGCGTTGCCTCGCAGCCGCAAAATGGACAATCTGGAGCATAAACCGGCGAAACGTAATTATATGCACGCGTAAGCTGCCTGAAACGAGGGGAGTAAAAAAATATTATTCAATCGTGCTCCACATATCCTTGCTAAAGAATACTCGCAAGCGATATATTCCCGAGCCGATAGCTTGTTTCTCATTTTCTGCGCTGCTTAAAACCCCCACCGCCACCTACTTTCTTCGAGTAATGCTCTTACGCGCTCTGCACTCCCTCCCTCCCTCACTCCCCTCACTGAGCCTGGCTGGCTGGCTGGTTGCCTGCCTCTACTTACCCCTTTCCACCTATCCACGTACAGTTATGCAGGCGCTCGTACACACGCTCGGCGAAATGCTATTCCGAAGGCTCTTCACGGCCGTGGACGAGAGGGAGCGAGACCCTTGGCCCGCCAGGCCGGCTTCCTTCGGGGAATAGCATGAGCGCGTGTTTGTGCGCGCGCGCGCGGGCGCTTATACAGAGAGATGAGTAGCAATGTAGATTCGCGGGTGGGCGCCAACGGTATAGGAGTTATACTCCCATACTCGGCATACATGTACAGGTATTTGCGAAAGTTATGTGTTGCCGGGAGGCTGCTACTTCTTCTGCTATGTATATGCTACGAAATGGTGCTAGAGTATGAATGCGAGTGGTGGGGGTAGTGGTATACAGCTATTAGACAGCTCGTTATCGTGTAAATTTACCCTTTCGCGAGAAACTCTCTACTCTCCGGGATATAACCTCTCTCGGCATTAGTCCCCAGCTAAAGTCTCGTGTTTGTATCTTTCCGTCTCTCCTTCTCCCTCGCTAAGCGGCGAGCACGCACGCGCGCACTCGCACCCTACGCTCAAATGCCTCTCTAGATGTACGTTTGCATCCTTGGCAGTGTTCAAGTGAGTTATCCTGCTTACAAGTACATTCCGAATTCGATATCGCAGGATTATAAAGGGCCCATGTATTTAGCTGGGCGCGCAACCTATCCGTGACGGCGGATTTAATTGTACTTTGTTATAGGAGTTTGTTCTCGTGGTTGGGCATCGCATCGCCGCGGCCGTAAATAAGGAACTCGATGGACCAACGCGAGCACCGACTAATTTCCTTAATTTCCGATGCTGATGGGGTCTTCGGGCTTCGGGCAATCGAAGCCGATGCGTTGAGGGCGACGGTCCGTGAACCGGGTATTATGACGTCAATTGGTATGAAAGGCACTTTGTTGCAAAAGCTGCGAGTGAATGTCACTCGAAAGTACTTGCCATGAATTAAGGAGAATAAGGCAAAGGTCGCGCTGCTCGCAAACCCAATGACAATGTTGTAACTGATAAGTATATAGTGGTTCTAATTGTCGTTGTATTAGTCGCAGTAGCAGTGGTGGTAATGATAGTGCGACAGTGGTAGTGATAATAATGGTAATGACGGTACTAGGAGGATATATATATATATATATATATATATATATATATAGGTATACTAGGTAGTAGGAGCTGTAAGGCAGACATTGCAAGTGTGTGAGTTATATACGTTGGCGTAATGTATATTGAAAATAAAATTGCTAAAGAACGGAATGCATATACAGCTTCTCATTAAAATTATTTCAGTTAAAACTGTAATGGAAGGAATCATATCTGTTTGTATAAAAACTTTCATTCTAATAGAAAAAAGGCAATTTTAAATAATTAATGTATGAATAAGTTGTGATTTCTAGTACGTGAAAGTGCGAGAGAGAGAGATTAACGCGCACACACGATGGAACTAGGCATATTTAAGAAGCAAAATGAGCTTTTTACAAATATACAACACAACTTTACGCTTCGATATTTACTTTATTAAACACCAGAGCGAATGGTTGGTATAGAGGATCTTGCCACCCCCCTCCCCCCCGATCAACTGCCCATCGAAACAAATGAAATTGAATGAAATGACAAAGCAATGCATCGGCTACTAAGTGGATGGAGAACGAGTTTGTATAAATAGTAGTGCGTAATGAGCTAATTTGGGAAGATGTATAAGCGATTGCCGACCTCCAAGTGCTGAAACTCATTGGCGCGGCCGAGAAACTTGCAACTAGCCAAGTACAATCGATTTTACTTGGGCGAAAAATGTTCCCCATCAATCAAGATTAATTTAACCAATTGGTAAGCCTAAAATATTCGCGCATTTGTCTCTCGCACGCGTGTTTGTGGGCTTGTCGACGGGGGCTTACTTGCAATGATTCAGATTACAATTAATCGCTCTCGGCAGCCACGCAAACAAATCCATAAGTGCATCTCCGGGCCCAAGAGATAATCACGTTTGTATTACGGACGTGTATACTTGTGCGCGCAAGTATGCGGAAGCGGGGAATGCGAAAATACGTCCGTGCAGCGCTACTCTTATTAATTATGGGAGGCGAGGTCGCGAAATGTATTATCGCATGTTTCGCATTGTCGCGTGATGAAAATGGCGCATTTACAAATCCATGCGATGCCTCGTTACTCCTCGCTCTCCCGCTAATCCTCTTTCCGCCGAGCCTCCGCGCAATCTCGCCGCACCCCCCACCCCCACCACCACCACCTCGCTCGCCCGGCCCGGCCCGACCCACCTGCTCACCTACAGCGCATCTTCTCAACAGAGTTTGTCTGTTTTTTTTGTTACAGGAACGCCATTTACAACATAAGCCTGCGCGACCTCACGGAAATCGCAGATCAGGTGAGTACTTTCACATCTCTCCGTTCAATAATTCCCCGGCTACTCCACTCTCCAATGCGACTTTGTACTCGCGTTACAAAGTGCAGGGATTAATTAATTTATTTTTCAATTTCTGATAAATATCAAATTAAAAGGCTTGTGCGTATAAAGAGGTTTACTTTATAAATTACGACTATTCTCTCGCTCTCTCTCTCTCTCTCTCTCAGTGTGTCATGCGACTGGGAGAACAAGTGACTTGGCATTTAATAATGTTCCCTTGGAATTAAAATAGATTTCACAGTTAATAAGAAGGTCTTTTTTTCATATTAGTGAAAGGCTGAGTGATTCAAATGTCATAAAACAGTACGGCGTCTTCGGGATTATTTTACTTCGTACTAATAACACATTCTAAATTTGATTTGATTTTACGAGCGGAGGGAGTGCGTACCCGTGCTAATAAATAATTAATACAGCGGGGCTTTTATGCTTAGATAAGCGATAATGAGTATTGCTTTCGGCCGAGGATCAGCGAGCGCAATTCGCAATTACAGATTAGTAGTGGAGAAAATTTGCAGTGGCGAGCAAAGGAAAATAATGGCTTTGTCAATGAGTTGGTATTCGTCGGTCACGTTTGCCTCGAAAAAAGCCAATGTTGAATCAAGTCAAATCATTGCCCTCGGCCCTTTCATTCTTTAAGTCCGACCTAACGCACAGCCGGACTAATCACATCCTCCCAAATGCCAGATAATGGACCGCGATAAATTGGAAATGCGCTTTAAAAAAAGTATTTGCCACCTAATGGGTCGACAATAATTCAATGCTTTCGCCTGAGAATAAACAGAAAAACTGACTATCGTTGGGGGCTCAGCCCCGCGCAAGCATAATATATAAATTCACCTCGGCATTTCCATTTTCCATATCTCCTCCTAATGCCCCAAGTCATCTTTCCTGTAAATTGAACATCAACAACAGACTCGCCGCACTTTCTAAAGAGCAGCTCCCACTCGTACAAAGAGTCTGAAAATATCTGGGTCACATTGCTGATCACTCTCTCGTATTGCGGGAAAACTTGAGCCCTTCTTCATTAGGTATATGTGCCGTGGCCCCCCCGCCACTCCGCCCCACCCCCCCCGCGAGATTCTCTAAACTGTAGTTATTATAAGGGAGAAAAAAAGTGGGCGGTGCGGGTAAAGTCGGTGAAAAACTTTGCCCCGGCTCCACTAATCAAACTTCAAAGTCAAACTTGCTCCCTTTTTCGCCTCTATCAAGAGACAAGTTTAAGGAGCGGCCCACCTCCTCCTCCTCCACCTCCCTCGTGCAAAAAAACTTGCCCCCCCCCCGGAATTTTGTTGGCCGGTGGTTGGTTGGGTGGCCGTTCGAGGAATGGTTGGGCGGGTTGACGGGCCGACACGTGACAATCACTCGGAGGTCTCGCGTTCGCGCAAAAATGACGGGATAAGCGATCGGTTCGCTCGGTCGCTGCTTTCCCCGAACGAGCCACTGACTCGCGAATAACAAGCAGTTGGTCCTTTTTAAATAGACATTCGGCTTTTTTCGCCCTGTATTTTTATGATCGCAGTCGGGTCTTTTGGTGTCGTTTGGTTTTTTAGTTTGAGAGTACGCGAGGTGCATAATAGTTATGGGATCGCAACTTTTTCGTCGGATGTTTATTATTTTGTAAAAAAGTAGGGGACAAGGTACAGTTAAGGAGCATTGCTCTCTTTTTCTTTGTCTTCTGAAAGTACATGATATCTCGTGGCAGAAATGCTAGGAGGAGGAGGAGGAGGCGGGGGGGGGGAGAGAAATATTATAGGAACTACTTTGTCAATTGTCATTAATATGATTTCTCGTAAGGCGCTGCTAAATTTCAAGGGAAATTCAACGAAACACAATATTATCGAGGCGAAATATCGATTTCCAACTGTCTCTAGATCAACACGGGAACTTTATTTCACAAAGCAGAGCAACTAAACTGAGTTTACGAGCTAAGATGAATAAAAGCGTTTTTATTCGACAGGAAGGTGGCTGGCCGGTCTTTAGTAGTTTATATTACTAAAGCTCGTTGAATCTTGTTATTGAGTAGTTGAAGGAGGGCTGCGATAGGAAAAAATTTGTATTGACCACGTTTTGCTTTCAAAATTCCTCGTTTATTCCAACGCATTTAACGACCATAATGTTATGTTTTTTTTTTTGTCCCACTAAAGGCATGAATTTGCCGATATGGCGATTCGCTCGTAAAATCAAGTCTCTCAAAAGTCTATTCACTTCAACTGCATTTCATTAGAATAGCAAAAAATTTCCCCTTTGTTAACGTAATTTTACAAATTTTCAATTGATTCTGCGAGATTTAATGTCCTTCAGCGCAGCTCAACGTAATTAAGAAAATACCTGAGATTGCGTGGCCATTTTGAAAAAATGGTGTTCACATCTCCGTGTATTTAATTTTTGTAAAAATTCCTTCGATATTCCAAAAGTAGGTAATAGCTCTTTAAGTACATCCAATAAACTTAAATTAGAAGGAGTAAATTTCAGAGGATGAACTGAAATCGAGCTTAATACGTTAAAGAGCACTCTTTAGCTTTTTGATGGGGCACAATGACGGGCGAGTTATCACGTTGTTAGTCATTAAAGGGCGAGCATTAAAAAGTTATTACCGACTGACTAAAACATCGTACGTATCGTACATAAAGTTTGCACTGTATAATCTCGGGAAATAATTAATTGTTTTGAGCTTTAAGTGCATATGAAATGAATTTACTGGGAGGATTTTTGATAACTGTACCGTGAAAAGTCGACCAAACGAAATAGGAGGGATGATGGGGCCTAATTATCGGTATTACTAGTTATTATGTCCTCGATAGGAATTATTGCCGTCGAATTGAAGGAGGAATTGAATTTTACAGTGTAAGAGCTCCCCACCACCACCAACAGAAATAACACTTGGCACTTGTAATATGCCGACCGACGAGTGCTCGACTCGACGACATTTTCTTTTCAACTCCAACTACCTTTTATCCTGTAACTTGTCTATGCGTTATTATCACCTCCTTGGCCTTGCATTAGAATACATTGGATATGAGGAAAATGTCGATGGAGTTGAGGGCCGTTTGTACAACCGAACTCGGCATACAATTCCAAAGCACATAGAGCAAGCATTAAATGATTTTCATATCGAATATTAGCAAATGTTATGAATTGCCAATTGCGAGTCTGCGCAACTAATAATAGTGGAACTGCCGGAGATTGTGAATTTAATAAATTATAAAGAATTCTCGGTACTTGAATAACGTGACGCCGGCACTCTTGCACTTGCTTACTTACGCGTCCTTCTTTCAATTGCAATTGTATAATAATGCATTGTGGCGCACGACGTATAATGGCTGATGTCAGAACCTTGGAAAATTCTCATTTTCGCAACGAGAATCTTAATACAAGTTTTACCACGTCATTTACAATTATTCATCAGCTTTATCGCAGCCACTTTATCTTTCATTTTATAGTTAATGTATATATTAAAGTTGCGATCATTAAAAAAGCCGGTGAATATCTTGATAAAATTATGTGGACCGTAGGATTAATTTATTGAAAGTATATACGCGAGTGGAACAGAAGCCAATACGCGGGCATGTACGTAGGCCAACTGGCCGGGCAATTAATTTTCGTCACAAGTCAAAATGTCACTGGCCGTCTACATTTTGGTTACGCCGCACTCGCTTAACATTCTTAATATCGATTCCATCATATTATTTGCCGCCGCTCCCCCGCCCTCCCGCCCCACCGGCCAATCGAGCCCAGCAAAAAATTGCTTTTCACCAAAATCCAA
>JAPYYT010002008.1:0-21353 GCA_030522565.1 Ceratosolen corneri
GAGGTGGAGGAGGAGGAAGACACGAGATTGTTCTTGGTGGCGGCGGAGGCAGGCGGGGTGGGAGCTGTGTCTGGCTTTCTTTCCTTCTTCCTTCCTTTCTCTCTTAATCTTATTTTGTCGGTCCTTTTCGTCGCGCTTTTATGACTTTATTGCCGCCTTTGAGGGTGAGGCGAGGATGTATTTTTAGAACAAACCCGATGCGAACGTGCTCTATGCGTTTTCCTTGTTTTCCCGACTCACTCTAATACATAACTGCCATTATGGAGGGAAAAGGTCGTCCAACTATTAATTCATCTTTTTTTTTTCTATTGGTAACAGAGCTAAATAAATAACATGGAGAACGAGCAGCAAAAGTATTATGATCTACGGAGTCGTAGTCGGTCGAGGTCCGAGACTCCACAAATTTTAAGTCGCACGGTAATTGAGAACGAAGCGGCGGAGCATCACTATGAATTAAGAAGTATAAGTAGAGATAGATCTGTGACTCCAGGAGAAGTTAGCAGTAGTAGAAGGTCGTCTTCGAGATCTGTGTAAGATATTCGTATTTATATTGATGCTAAATTGATGAGTCAATTCCTCTTTTGTTAGCCTGTATTTTGGCAGTTTTTATATATTTATGACATCGGTGTAAGTTAAAGTGACTTGCTTTGGTGAATTGTCACTTGAATTTACTTATGAATCATTGCAATTGATATTGATCTAATCGGTGTTTTGTTTGAATTTATTTACTGTGATAATGTAAAGTAAAGCTTGTATTTGGAGATGAAGCAATTTTATGTGTTATGGCTGTAAAATTTAGGTGTGTTTTGAAAAACAAATGTATTATTATTGATCTATAGTCAGCCAAAGTTGGTTCGATATATTTTTTCATATAATTCTTGGTTTATCTTATTTAAAATGTATCTAAATAAAAAGCTCTATTTTAAAAACAAAAATGCTATACTTTAAAACGTATTTATTAAATAAGTTTCTCGGTATGCCAATGATACGCTAACTATTGGAATTATTGAAAATGCATTCAAATACTTTTTATTTGTACATTTTATTTGAAATTACAACAATGAAATAATAAATGTTCTATCGATAATTTTTTTTAGATCCAGCAGCATAGTAAAGGGTCGTAATAAAAATATGGATGTCATCGTTGAACAAAAAGATGAGAGGCTAGTTGATAATACTTCTGATTCGCCTAGCAAAGGTTCGGATAAACTAGAAACTGTTACCAAAAGTACAAGAAAGATGGAGCGTCGCTCGGAGCGCCAAAGGATCAAGAAACAAATGTTCGCTAATGGGGAGATTGACATTAAAGATGATTCTTCGGATACAAAGTCCGAAACCAAGGAAAGAAAGAGAGAAAGCATTACCCCAAAAAGAATTATAACAAGTGATTACTCATCGGAGGAGGGAGATAGGGAGGATGTTCCTAGTAGGATAGGGTCTGCTTATGAGTTTTATAAGCAACACGGTGAATATTGGAAGTAAGTTTTCAATTTCAATAAGCATTGGATAGGTAGTTTAGCGACTAAATTCACATTTTACAAAAGATTTCTCATTTAATGTAAATATACCATTCGCAAATAATAAAAACTTCAACTTAGCAACTGCATACGAAGTGCAAATAGTTGGTCTATAAATTTTTAACTGTACGTTAATTATTTGCTTTATAATTGTCGTTTGTTAATAATAATCGATAGGTCGAAGTATTAAAGAAAAAAAATTAGACTATTATCAGATATAACAATGTAATATAATTGCACTGTTGTGTATGCAGTTAGTGAGAATAGAAAATTACATAATTTTCTATATAAAATTTAGAATTTACACAGACTTAAAACAATTGTCAGTACAACGATCGTTTGATTGACCAATTGTTTGCAAGAAAGTAATAAATTGAAAAATCAAATAATTCGATTCAATTAAATGTCGTATTTATTGTTGATGGAGAAGAAAGGAGAGAGAAAAAAATCATACCACAATGTTAATAATAAATCAATAATGATGTATCAGTTTCATACATTTTTAATCATTTAATTTCAATAAATAATAAAAATTATTTATTTCCAATTCTATCTAATATAAAAGAATTTTTCACGAAGAAGAATTCGTACAATTAGTAAAGCATATATGCATATTTGTCATGAAATTTCTTACTTGGCAGTTGAATTAATTTTATTATTCAACTTAATAATTCTAGTGATGTTTCTTGTGCCTATTGCACAAAGTGTTATGCAATATTACGATTATCGCGTTATATGTATTAATAATATCTTATTACTTTAGCTTCTCAAATATTATAATTACGATACTATCACTTCATTATATTTGCCAAATAGCTTTTAAAATTTTATTTTTATAATTATTTAGCGCTTGAAGTTTTAAAGTTTTCGCGAGTAAAGTGTTGTTAGTTATAAAGCTCGAGTCGAGGTGTATTCTTAAGCTCGATAGCAATTTTGCCGATAATACGAATTTCGACTCGTAATAGTACAAAATATTATGATAAATGAAGAACGGAGCTAAAGGTTAATCGAGATTCACATTAATGAAATATTCGATCGATCGACAAAAGTCCATAATGTTTATACGTTTCGGATTTGTTGTTTACAATGTATTGATTAACTAAATGTGCCGTGACCGATTGAAATTAAGTAGAAATTATCACGAGCAAGTAAAAAAATCGACTCTCGCAAGAAGCAAAAAGCCAAAAAAAACCGCGTAAACCCCGAGTAATGGAATAAATAGGGAGGAGGAGGAGGAGAGGTCGGGGGAGGTTTGATCAATATATTCGCGGAGCTTTTGCGAGCTGATAATTGAAAATGCCCCTCTCCCGAGCTCTCGAGTACTCCGAATGTATGCAGTAATTATTTAATTGTGTTTACAAACAGCGGCACTCCTCAAGACAGTTGACCTCTCCGTATGTTATAGTTCGTCGCACTTAAGAAGCGACGAACCCGGTAACCCACGTCGCGCCAAACGCACTTGGGCGCCGATAATACGAGCCTTTTTACTCCATTAACAACGTCACTCTTCCAATTCTCTCGCAGTAAATTTCCAAAAACGGATTACACGTATTCACGAGCGTCAACATGTCGATACGAAGTCGCGCCCGGCGTCATGGCCATCCCTAACATGTCGCGACGCTCGCTGCACTCGGACAGCAGCCTCTTGGGCGTCCAGGCATCGAACAGTCAGAGCAACAGCCAGTCGTCGAAGGACAGCTACAACGAGAGCAGCAATATGGACGAGATTCATCGAGACTTATCAGTGAGTTTTACTTGGCGGGCTCGATAACCCCCTCGCGTTGAGAATACATTTATCGTCGGGTTAATACGTCGGGCCGGTTGGATGTCGATCGGTGGTGGTGATGGGATGACTTTTTGGGATTTGCGTGAGCAGTGCCGGAATGGGGGGGGGGAGGGAAGTAGTTTATTGAGGGTGTCGATCGGGCATGGTGATTGCGATAAATGTCAGCTCGCCATTTGTTTAATTCACGCGGTGGAAGATGAATTGCGTGCCCTTCTTAACGCTATTATGCAACGGCCAACGATCCATAACTACACGTATTTCCCGATGTTAAGTTTATCAATTTGTAACACTTTTACTTCGATAATTAAATAATCAATTTAGTTTATCCGCTTGTTGTGATTTGAAATTTAAAAATAGGCATCGATTATGAAACGATGAAGTCCGCTAAACTACTTAATTATTTATTGCACGCGAGAATGATATTGGGAGTGTCAATTATTCAAACTTCTCGGTCCAACTTATCGAGTTATTTTTAAAACTTGCAAAGCGTCTTGCCAATAATATCCGCATAGGATCAGAAATTCGCCAAAGCTTACCAATAGTTTTATCCGCGATTGCGACGAGCAGCCCGGAACGGTAATAAATAAATTTAAATCACTGGCCGGGGTAACGTTTATTATATTGTCGTGCGCGTTTAATTAATTATATGCCCGAATCGAGAATTCGACGAGGCATCGTGAGAGCCTGGGCAATAAGTTGTGCTCTATAGATCTCTATAGATCAATAGAGGTCCCTTCATTGTCCATATAATAAATATTAAGGGCCTCGTTAGACGTATGATTGTCATTTTATGAGATTAACGCTGATATGTTGCTTGATTAAATATTTTTAGGACATGGTTCCGCAACTTTTACCGCATATCAGAGGTTCGGATACTGCAGGCCAGTCAATTGTTTATAAAAGGACACATGTTGAACAGTATACGACTCGACGTGAGTTCGTTTATGATTCTACGAAGGATAACCAAATCAACGAGAGGTCTGCTAAAACTGTCATAAGACTAGAGATTCAAATAATCAAGAAAATAATATCATTTTTCCTTCCATCACCTTTTTAGATACGAGTCGTGGGCAAATCCTCTTTTGAATTCTCACAAGACCAATTCTTACAGATCTGCAGCAAATGTAGACTCTGATGCTGAACTTGACGATGCAATGGTATCAAATCACAAATACTATTTGAAAGACACGCAAAGGTTTAGCAAATTCACTAGTCTCGTCTCGTTATGGTTTCTCAAACTATTTCACTTTCTTACATTTGGTCAGTTTAGAAAACGAGAGTATTCTGCAACTAGTCATTATCATTATCGTCGCTACGAAGGTACTTAACATTACAGTCTCATAATACATCAAACCAATAATCAACATAATAAAACATAATAAAAACAAAACAATAATTATGTTAATAAACAAAAAAGAAAAGAAAAAAAAGAGAAGAAAAAAATGTGAAATTTTATTCCGTGCGTATTATGGTGATTCGGATTAAAATCATAATGATTTCAAATTATTTAAGATTATATGTTATTATTTTGCATAATAAAAGGTGATGAATAAAATTATTGCTTAAAATATATATATATTGCAATTTTCATATTACTCGTGCTCGATGAACTTTCGCAATTGGTTGATAGCTGAAAAGATAATTTTATAATGAACATTTTTGCTTGTCAAAATGTTCTTATCATTACTTATCTTCTGGACAAGAATTTTCATAATAATTAAAAGGTATTATTACTTAACATTATCTTCATTTTCAGAGACAAAATGGAGTCGATTTCGACGACAGATTGATATTGCCATGCAATATGTATATCTTTCATTTGTCAAAATTGTACTCCTTGACTCATGGTTACTAAGTAGAGCTTCCAATATCCGTGAACGAGTCCAAGGACGACGTACAAAAATAATTTGGCTTATACTTCTTCCATTAGTGCTCATCATTGGTAAATAAACAAAATGTTATTATCTCGTGCAATCAAATCGGACAAAAGTAAATTTCGTTAGTTTGAAATGGACAACTTTCACTTACTTATCCTTTGCCTTGTAGATAATTTGAGTGCAAAATGCACCAAGCGAAAAGTAAAATTTGTAAAAAGTAAACGAAAGCTAAAATTTGCCAAGATTAAGTACATAAAAGAAAAAAAAACATTTAAATTAATTTTATGTTAAATTATTGTAAATTTATTTGAAATAGTTTTCGACTGACAAAAAAATCATTACGAAAACCATTATTAATAATCATAAGGATAACTTTAAAAATTTTAAAGATAAATTTAAGATGAAAAAAAAAAGAAAAACCCTTTAAATTCATATTTGCTTAATTTAATGAATGAAAAAAAATTAAAAATCAATTTAATGAGGATCTCATCATTTTTTTTTTTTTTTCTTTATTTTTTAATAAAATATGAGTCTAAATATTAAAATAAATGAAATTTGTAATATTCATATTTAAGTGCAAATTTATCTTTAAATAATTCTCTTACAATATTTTTTGGGTGTTTTTGTTATGTGTGCGCGCGAGCGTGCGCGTGTGGGTGTACGTGTATGTACATATATTTATAAATGCGTATTTGGATTTAGTTCGGATCTCGTTCTACTTTTGTTTCAGGTGCTTACATTGCGTATAAGCATACTTTTACTTGCCTAGATTATCTGCGAAACGTTCATGAAACTGTAAGCGAAACAGCTAACAATGTCGTCAATTTAACATTTATTGATCATGAATTATTTTACAAGTATTTATTGACTTTAAAAGACGTATCTTTTTCAAAGTTGCTCACTGTGAACGTGTCTTTGCCGTCCCTGCCAACCTTTGGCTTGGACTAGACCTCAAGTTACGTGCATTTATGTTCATAGATATTATCCATCAACGATGAATATCTTACTGCTTAACACAAATAATACTAACACTTCTCCTTACTACGTAAATTTAAGTTTTTCGGAATTGAGATTTTTTTTTCATAATAATTTTGCCAGACGATAAGTCAAGTAATTTGATTGGTGCATTAATACATGAGAATAAATATTTTGAGCTTACTTATGTCGATTGATATTTTAGTTGTAAGTATGGCAGATGGGAATCTATTTACCTTAAGCTAATTGGCTTTCATTAAGAAATTGATTGCATTATTTGCCTCAGATTAATCATACGTATAAAATAACCTATTAACGCTTAAAAAAAAGAAGCTACGTTTGAATTTCTATGTTTTGTTAATGTGTGTTTCGATTATTAAAATTATTTGTGACTCATAATCATTTGCATAAGATATTAAATATAATATAGCGCATAAGTATGATAATATTATTAATAATACTAACTATTAATAATATAAATAATATTGGTTTTTTTTTGTTTTAAGTGTGCTGCAATTGACAAAAATTATTTAACGTTTTTTGTTACCTGTCGTTTGAAAATACGCTTATTTAATAGTGGTTGAAGTTGCTAAATACTAATAGTAAATCTGTCATAGAATATAAAACTACGTTGATAATTTAAACAAAAATCTTATTATGTTTTACGCATTTACCGAACTTAATTGTATTTACTACTACTACTGCTACTACTACTGCTACTGCTAATACTACTACATCACATTATAAGATTTGCAATGAAATTATCTTTGCAGCAGGAAAAACTTGAAGTACCATTAAAAGCCATGAGATATCCCAATTAGAGTCTATCGATTACTTGTCAATCGTGTTGTAAAATCGCGTTGCATCTCATTTTACACCATTAAAACAATCCACAAAAGATAATGAAAAATGTTAATCGACGAGAAGGACAGATTAGTATAATGAGAAAATTATGTGAGATGATGTAATCAAGAGTGGATGTAATATTAGACTGAAATCCAAAAGAATTTCTACCGAGTAAATTAACTAATGTTTGACTTTTGTTTTTGTCTCTCGACCAATCTCCTGCAAATCTTCAAATTTCGCCTCTGCCGGCAAAGCATAATTTCCCCTAAATGTCACGCTTATAATTGTAATTGTTATAATAATGGCCATCTTAATAAAGTATAACCAATGCCAGTGAGGTTTTTGAGTGTAAAAGAGTAGAGTGGGGAAGCACGTTCACAATCGTGTTATTTAGAGGGGAAAGGGGAGGGAGGCTTTCTTTTGAAGGGGGGGGAACATAAAACGTTTCGCAGCCGAATTATCGTGGACATGTTAAAGGGCTGTAATATCATAATGGGAGAAGGATAGAGGGGAGTGTGTTGTTGTAATTCTTTAAAGTGGCGGCTTATAATCGAGAGGAAGGCTCGAACTGTTTCTCGCGCGCATGGACTCGAGGCAATTTGTTGTCGAAGCTGTGCTGCTTGCCCCGGACGCCGGGTGAGTTAAAAACTTCGTCTATCCTTCTCTCTCAACTACTAAAAAAAAATGGAAAAAACAAAGTGCAACTGCTTTATATAATTATTAAATGAACATTGGGCTTCGAATTAGCTGCAAAATGCTGCTGCAAAAAGAAAGAAAAACCAATGTCACGAGCGCAATGCTATTTTATTAAATGATCACTTTGTATGAAGCTTGTTTTTTCTTTTTCTCATTCCTTTATTTGAATTAGGATTTTCTTAAAGAAACGTAACGTCAGTCTATCACTTGTCAGCACTGCTTCTCAATATGCACCGTACTACATTAAAATTACTAAAACTAACTCCCGTAAATGGCCCTCTTAAACTTCTGATCTATATATACATATACATATATACATATACATATATATACACATATAAGCTTGAACAATGGCGCATTTTTATATATAGAGCAATGGAAAGAATTGTCATTTTTATTTGCCAATTAATATCTGGTCTATTGTGCAAAGATTTATTGGATGTAATGAGATATAAAATTTTTTATATAATAATTCAGTCAGCTGTATTGATATTTATGGAGCTATAAATTTTCCAACTTAACGTCATTACTATAATATACTACCAGTTTAATAACAAAGAGAATTTTTTTGCTTCTTTTTTTATTCAATCATTAGAATCTAATTGTAAAAATGTGTACAAGTTTGCTCCTTTGCAGGCAAACACTATTGTTCGTGAATTTATAAACAATTAAGGTAGTGTGATAATATAATTAATATAATATTGTATTATCGTGATGTAATGTAATTTTGTTCGTCTGAAAGATCGACGATTGTTTGATCATACTTCAAATATGCTTTTGAAAGGAAAAACCTTACGAGATTACAATTTTAAAAATATTATTCGTTAATACATTAAGACGATAGTACAAATTTTTTAAAAATATTTATTGGATATTGGCCTCGAATTTATCACATTAAGCAGCTCATAATATTTAAAATTTAAAAAATTATTTTTCCATTTTTTTGTTGTTGTTGCTGACATTTGAATTAAACAGCAAGAGAGCTTGAAAAATTGATATTAAAATATGTTAGCTTGACGTGAATATATGCAAGATATAAGTAAATTTTATATGAATATTTTATATGAATCGACACGTAGAGAAGATTTATCATCGTAGTACTTATTTCACTTTTTCTTTTGTCATTGTAGGTTGCTGGTTCCTGCCATACATTTTGTCTACAATTCCATTATCCATTAAACACATGTTATCCCAATTGTCTCGTGCAAGAGAAGAAGAAACAATAGTACAAAGTTACCCTCAAGACAATTCGAAATCAAATGAAGAACTACGCAATATTATAAATCACTTGATCAGTCGTGTTGAACGCTTGGAGACTACGAAAGTTGAACAATCGGTAAGTGCGCGTTAATATTATTTGTATAATGCATTCTTAAGACTTTGGGCCTTCATTGTGTATATAATGTGTAATGGCTTCTACGTGAACTTTGAAATTTCTATGAGAATCTATTTTGACTTGCAGGAACAATTATTAAACATTACGCAAGTTTTAGAAGAACTCAAGTATAGTAATAGTAACATATGGAAGCATTATGATGTACGTGTTAATGAGATATTAATTATTTTCAAAGTAAGCACTTTAATTGGCAATTCATTCGAGTGATTTTGTAGGATAAATTGCTGAGCTTGGAGAAGCGAGTATTGGTGGATCAAAGTAGGAACGAGGAAAACTGTAAGACTGAGGAGCTCAATCACTTGAAGATTGGCTTCCAAAGATTAAAACGGCTTTACGGGCAATTAAAATCTTGCTGCGATACCACTTTGCGTGCGGTCAACGACGAAAGTATTCAGAAGCAGACGGATGAAATGTTCGCCGGATATTTTGGGAATTCCTTGTCGAAAGAGGAGGTCGCTAGAATATTCCAGAAGATGAGCGAGAGGCTCGAGCAAGCCGATTTGCCAAAGTCCACCGAAGTGAAAGTATCGGAGAATGACGTGGATAAGCAGTCGAGTCTGGATATTGACGAGATACGTAAAGTTGTGTTGGGAATTTTGAAAATATACGATGCCGATAAGACTGGTCGAGTCGATTATGCATTGGAATCAGCAGGTTAATAATGACTTTCTTTCCTCCTCCTTTATTAAATTGTAAATTCTTTCATAAACCTTTAGGCGAGATATTCGCCTAGCATTGGACCAGATATTGTAATTGGCCCATAAATTTGCTTTTGTTGTCTTGTTGCTTGAGAAAAATCATGGACCACGAGGCCACCAATAATATTGCCTTATTCTGCCGCAGGTGGACAGGTGATTAGCATCCGTTGCACCCAGCAATATAGTATAAACACACGAGTCTTTCACATCGTGGGACTGATACCTTACAGCTCCGACATTAATGATCCGCGCACCGTAATACAAGGCAATGACCTTCAACCTGGTATGTGCTGGGCCTTCCAGGACTTTCCTGGCTATTTATTAATCAAGCTACGCAGTCAGATCTACGTGACGGGTTTTACGATTGAGCATGCGTCGAGATTAAATTTGCCCAACGGGGAGATGAAGAGTGCGCCGAAGAAATTCAATGTCTGGGTATGTTTTAAAGGTTAAATTGTGGAAAACCTTTACATGTTAACGCGTCTTTATCTACTTGTTGTGACTATAGCAGAAACGATCAAAGAGAAAATATTCAAGAGCATTCCGTTGCGATTTATCAATTAATATTTAATGCCTTGTACACTCGGGGGCTTTTAATATTTCTATAATATTTATAAATAATGCAATTGCAGGGACTGAAAAGAGAAAATGATTTGGAGCCTGTGATGTTTGGTGAATATGAATTCTTAGACTCCCACGAAAACTTGCAATATTTTCCAGTTCAGGTGAGCTCTATTATTATAACTTTCAAATGTCCTCCTGCAATTCTTCAATAATAACGCAATTTCACGCGACCAAGTGCGTTTGCTCGCTAACGGATTAACTGCCTTTTTCAGTATCCATATCTTTTAAAAAAAATTTTCTCAATCACATTGAAAGTCTCGCATTTTCATATATATATATATATTTTGTGCAGAATACATCGATTGAAACTCCATATGAATATGTCGAACTGAGGATCCACAGCAACCATGGACAGCTCGAGTATACGTGCCTCTACAGATTTCGTATTCACGGGAATCTCGCGTGATAAGCCGTGCTAATAAACCAAAACCTTATGGTATCTCGATGGCTCGCCAATAGACTATAATAAGTACCATTAAGAAATACTTTATGTGCCTTTAAGCAAAAAACTGTTGGCGAATCAGAAGGGAAAAAGAACAAAACAAAAAAAAAAACTCGAAACGCATAATATTTTATACGCAACAATACCGAGAGCAGATCGAAAAAAATATGTAAACTAAAAGATCTGAACCATTGTAAAAAGAGTTAAAGGTTGGAAGAGTATTTTTATATGAAAAAAAAAACTCTTAGTAGTTATTAAAAAAAAGTGCTGAGACTTCTCAAAGTTACCCGCGGTTGAACGTGAAACTTGAAACGACATTGATGTTGCTCATTAAGTTCTTTATTACCGATTTTTAGATTTATTTTTCCTTTCTTTCTTTTTCTTTTTTTTTTTTCTTCTCTCTCTTTCCATTTATGGCACTAAGAGTAGTCGGTTATGATGAATGTAACATATGCAACGTTAGTGATATTTTTTCGCTCTGAGCGATTTCTTATAGCCGGAAAATGTACCGACGCAAGACAGTACAAATTGTAAAGCCACTTACTAGTTAATAGTCTCTAAGTCACGTTTTCCTCTTTTTTTTTTTCTTTTTTTTTTTTTCTTGGAAAAAGATTCGTCTTTGAGTGATATGTTTTAACTATGTAAATTTATTCGTATTTATAATGAGATAGCTAATGGACATCTTACGGCATGAACAATATTTAAAACATCCAATTAATATGTAATGTTATTGAACGTTTTTGAATTATTTGATACAATCTTGATGCAAGTAACGCTTCATAACTCGACCTCAAAGTAAAAATGAGCTTGAAATTAAGGAATAATTGTATACGTAATTTAAATACTTAATAGCGCGGCGAACACAATAATTTACATTGACATTCGAGTAAGATGATATTTAAGCTTCCCTTCTCTACCTTTGACAATTCAGTTCACCTTTGTAATATTTGCACATGTGCATGCGTGCGTGTATAATTGCATCGACGACACTCTTCGATCGATTAGTCCTGAAAAAATCATTATTCACAACCAACAAATTATTACACAAACTTGAGTTTATCGTTTCGCTTTGATGTAAAGTTATGCATTAATTTCTTTTACGATTTAACGTTTTATAATGCAAAGACGTTCAATAGTTTTATCATTTTACCTTTACGTTAACAATACGTTCGCATCCAATCATTTCTTTTGCATAATCTAATTTTCTTCTTTTAATTAAAAGCATTGTTTTCAATTGCGAGTCTTGAGTTTGCTACTTACTTTGAATATAATGAAGACTTTTTATTGTTCTAAGTTCTTCGAGTTGACTGACTGACATTTTTTTTTTTTATATATATATATTAGACATTATTCAAGTGGGGAAGGAACTTCTTTGGGCGCGCGATTTACTTAATAGAAAAAAATTAGATTGGCCATAGTTAACGAAACATCAAAGATAAAATATGCTTTAACATGTCGAAATACTGGGAGACGATAACGAAAGCCTCTCCTCTTTTCTATCCGAGTGTCATGTGTATGCACGCTTCCTATTCAACTTAGATCTTAAGATTATGAATAAATAAAAAATAGAAAATTATCTATAAATTATTTATTAATAAAATTCCATTTGAAAAATTTAATGGCAAATTATTTCAACTTTTCAGTCTATTCATGTGTTGCGTAAATAGTAGTAGCAGTGGTGGTAGTACTAGTAGTAGTAGTAGTTTGTATATTGTAGATTTAAATGACAAATCCATTGGTTTTGGGATACTTTACCGATCGAGTGTCGAGAGCATTCAACAGGTGTCGGTAATCAAAGGTTTTATGTACATTTTGCTCCTGTGTTTACAAATCCTTTAAAAGCAAATATAACAGCTCGGATAATTCTAGAAAAAGTCATTCGTTAAAGATTTTATTTTGGCTTGAATTTTGCTATCCTCGTAGATTTAATGCCAATTGTAGTCTTAACATGAAAAATTTATACAAAAAGAAAAAGAATAAAACGCGAACATAACCTAATGCTGTCATGCGCCCGAACCGCTCGCTCGTTTCACGTTATAAAAATCTTTATCGTTACATTATTTTTAACAAATGGTTATGCATCAATTGACTAGACTACTGCTGGGCATTGTGGTAGTAATTTCGTTTGTAGATTTATAAGAATTCAATGATTAAAAGTAGCGATTATCAGTCGCTTATTTACCTCAAGTAATAAGAGTTTGGTAAGTCATATTTACACATTATTATAAAACACTTTGGCGACTATTTTGTCGATATGCTGTTTCAATAATTTAATAATATATCATAATAGTAGAGCTGTAAAAATAATTGGCAAGCTATTATCATTGTATTGATTTTTTCAACGGTAATAATATCTAACTGTTGTTTAAAATAATCATCGATGAAACAGAGTATTCAATATAATGGGAAGAAACAGCCACAGTCATTGTTGCGTGCACTACAGGAATTGAAAAAATTAACTATAATTAATATTGTAACGATATCTTAAATGTTTTCAATAGAAAAAGAATACGGGCATGTCTGATTCAATGACAATGCATTCTAGTTATGCAATTTAAATGCTACTATTATGTTATAGCTTTGTGTAATAATGTAACGTAAGTTGAGGCTAAAAGTAATTGAGAAAATAATTTCAAATGTTAGTTAACCTGAAATATGGGAACCAGAGCAGTCGCTGTAAGTTCGTCCACGGGTGCAGTGGTCCTGCCCGGCGAAGCTAATCTAGCCGGAGTTCTAAGACTCTTAGAAGATTTGGCCAGACTTTCGGAAGATAAAGATTCCGCGGACATAGTTTTCTTACTAGGTAGAGAAGAGAGTCCGGTCTACGCGCACAGAATTATCATGCAAGCCAGATGTAAGAACTTTTCATCGGGCAAGTGTATTGGCAGCGCTGCAAATCCAGCTCCTATCAGAATGCCTCACGCTCATCCAGAAACCTTTCGTCAATTCATACATTACATATATACTGGCAAAATATTGCTGCAGGACAATGGGATATTCGAAATGCTGGGCCTGGCACAGGAATTGGGGGTGGAAGAGTTGTGGCGAAGCTGCGAGGAGCACGTGTCAGTGACGCTGAGTCCTAGCAACGCTTGTGCACTGCTGAGCGCCGCACTCGATGCTCAAGAACGAATTCTCGGCGGTAAGGGAGCGTGCTCTTCTTTTATAGAGCGGTGCTTCGCCTACATTGGAGAGAACGCCGTGGATACAGTGAAGACCAATGCTTTCTGTAATTTACCCAAGGACGCCGTGATTAAGCTCATCTCTTCGGATTACCTGGGCCTGGAGGAGGAAGATGTATGGAGAGCTGTTCTCAATTGGGCCAAGTATCAGGCAGGAGTTACCCAGCCCACTCAGCACTGGACCGAAGAAGAACGAGCCAGAGTGTGTCAGCACTTGTCGGCAGTGATAAATCACGTGCGGCTTCTCCTAATCGACAGCCAAGTGTTTGCGGAAGAGGTGGAGCCCACCGGAGCAGTACCCATTGAACTGTCATTGGAGAGGTACAGGTAGGCAGCCATCGATCATTACCAACCATAAATACTCGTCCTTGGCAGGAGGTCCCATGAAGACTTTGAGCATGCACAAGCAGCGTGGAAGTAGTTTTATGCTCACGCCTGGCCTGCCAAAATTCAATTCTCACACATGCTTCTTGTACGAGAAAGACCCTCTTTGCTAACCTATCGTTAACCTATCATGTCCTATCGCAAAGCCAATGAAATGCTCCTAACCATGCACAATCTAACCCAACAAGGCCTCGAGTGGACAATAAGCGTTGCGTCGTTGCAAGCGAATTAAGGAAATATCGCAGCAATATCCTACTAACAATGAATGATGTAAATGCCAGGTACGCCGCCCTCCCCAACAAGCACACGGACATTTGCTCGGATAAGCGTCTGCAGCCCCGAATCGGGCCCTTCCTCTTCCCGGGCTCTCAGATCCTCTCCAAGGACAAGATGGGCTTCCAGAGGTTGCTGAACCAATGGTACGGTGTGCCCAAGCAATCCTGGCGACTCATCTACCGGGCGTCGAGCCACGGCTACGCGGCCTCGGCCTTCCACCGTCACTGCGACGGCGCCTCTCCCACTTACGTTATCGTGCTGGGTAAACAAACTGCTTTTCTCATACTTGAACTTGATATATCGAATGTCTCCTCGCAAAGCGACAGACTTGGTTTGTTAAAGGCAAAGAGATGCGAGGATGCCAGGGCTTGTGCTGTGGCATCCGCAGCATGTTGGGCGGCACTCTTGCACTTTATTGAGAGAAACAAGGAAGAGTTTAGCAATTGGAGATCAGTGAGATAATGAGGTGGAGCTTTAATGAAGCATTGGATTCAATTGTTTTGCAATAATACGTGTTGCGAGTTGATGCGAGTCCGCCAGAGTGACGTAATGTCGTTAATAACACGCGCTCGGTATTATAATGGAAAAGAATGAAAAGCCACCAACTGCAACTAAAATCCAATGTTTACTCGCACATTTGGCAATATCTTGGGTATTTCGCAGCTAAAGAACTTTTATTGGGGCTATTTAGCTTAGGTTTCGGGCATCGCGAATCGTAATCGTTGAAGCTAATTGTCGAGAAATCATGGAGGAAATTTGACCAAGTCAGAGTCGCATTTGTGCCAAGTGATTTCAACGAGGAAAACGTAAAGTCGATAGGCTCTATTATATTATAATGTCAAGGTAAGAGTTAATGTACATTGATAATTGATAATAAGGCGTAGTGTAAAAGAATGGGCGGTGATTAATGCGTAGGTTACTCGCAAGATTATTCAGTTTATATTATGTCGCGTTGTCTCTCTAATTTAGCATTATCGTGCGAAAAACAAGTTGTGTGCCACTTTTTTGTAGATATCATCAGCTGCCGACGACATTGATGGAAGAAAAGAAGGGAAAGAAGAAGTAAAGTAAGATTAAATTACTCGTTTATTCAATGTCGGGCCTACAAGGGGGGGCCGACCGTTTAATTTGATAAGATTTTACGGCCAAGATGTTAAAAAAAAAGATAAATAATAAGCAATAAGCGCACGATAAATGCGAATTTCTTTAGAATTGCGTTGTTGTTTGTTTAGGCTCGAGGGGCGAAATTTGCGGCGGCTTCAGTGACATACCCTGGGGCAAGACCAGCACCAAAGGTCATCACTACATCCCCTCGGAGAAGGCCTTCCTCTACACCCTGATAAACAATCAGGACGTGCCGCCGACCAAGTACGACGTCGTTAAGAAACCGTTCGCCATATGCCATCACCCGGACATCGGCCCCATCTTCGGAGCCGGGGCCGACCTCCTCATATCCAGCAATTGCAACATCAACAAGGACAGCTACAGCAACCTGCCACACAGCTACGACGGGGAATACGCCTCCAATTCTATACTCATGGGGGACTATTACTTCTCGGTTGTAAACTACGAAGTATTTGCATTGAGCAGCACCGGGAGCAAGGCCAGTCATTGATGTCGCCTGCTCGCGAAGCTGTCGAGAGAGAAAGAGAGAAAGAGAGCTTCGGGGATTATTAGACAGCGTGCCGGAATTTATTGAGCCCGCTTTACTGGAACTCGGTGTATCCCCTCGTTTCCTTATACCCTCCGATAATTAATTGCGCGATCGACTCTCGCTATCGATTACGAATTAGTGTGCCGTTTCAATGCCAAGGTCACGCGGAGTGGCGCGGTCTTTGCTGTTTATAAGCATCACCGCGTGCTCGCTATTATTACAATTGCAACGACGAATTGCCTTGACTCGTCGACTTGCAAGTTGGAATTGTGCGAATGGCGCCCAATTATGGCATTATTGGGACGCTCTCTTGAGATGTCACAAGCATTACGATTAACCGATTGCTTGGGAATGTTAAAAGCGCTGTCCTTCTCTGCCCCATATCGCCAAGACTTTTGTCTTTCATCATCCAGCATCGCTACATTTAGTAAACCAACTCGATTTCATCTTAATGATTGACTCTGGCTCAAAATGTTCTTAAAGTGGACAATCCGAGTTTTCGAAGTTTAGGCAGATATATATATGAGAAATAATTCTTTACCGGTAATGTTTTATATATTAAAATTATATAAGTACAACCAACGTTACTTTGACACATCATCACCACGACGAACATACTAAGGGCCTCGGCAAATCAAGTTCCTCGCATAGGCAAAATAATTGCTCGGCAACGATCGCTTCTCAATACGAAGCTCGAAAGCTCCTTTACAGCCTATCCTATTGGAATAATCAAATAATAATTTCTTAAAAGTTCCCGTCAACATGCACTCGTTAACGTTCAAAAACTATGCTGCACAATACAACAAATCTATATCGCCTCCATTGTATTATAATGAATAATTTAAAATAGACTGTACGATGATGGCTGCTAAATGCAAAACTGTGCCTATCTGGTGAAATGTAATAATTTGTTATTAAGTCGTTCATACTCACACTCGTACCGTCCAATCGTAATATTTCGTTAATAAGCTAATAAGCATTTTAAGCACTTGAAGCCCTAATAAGCAGTATTATTTTATAAGGTTTTTACTACATGTATAATATATATATATTTTTTTATACGAGAATTTTTATTACACGATGTATTATTGTATTTTACGTTTGGAAGTTTGTAATAAATTACTTTCAGAATTACAATTCTCCTATTAATTGTCCTGTGATGAATTTACTATTCAATTAAATCAACTCGATATATATTAATGATTTTTTCTTTATTTATTTGACTTTATGCAAATACTCGTTTTTTTCTTTAATTTAATTGCACGATACACGTAAAGCTGCGTTCTATAAGGTTTTAAACATGTCTCGAAACAATTCGAGATAATGGTTGATCATTCTTTACTTACCTTTGGCTATTTATTTTCATGTGTTGCAAAATACTCACCAAAAATTGTATCATTAATCGGCAATCATATGACTACTTACTATTTATTTTACTATTCTATAAGCCGAATTGCTTATATATATATATATATATATATATATTATTGACGAATAAAAATGATTTAACGGCTAATATTGGTAGTTGTGCTCGATAAATTTTATAATCAGTTCCCGTATGTTTCAACGATTTGCCAAGACTTTTATTTCATCAACAATTTTTATCATTAAAGCAGAAGAATTTCAGGAAAACTAGATGACATATATATATATATATATATATAGATATATAATATTAAATAAATAAATAATAGCGTATATATTTTCTTTATTGGTCTCCAATACTAAATTTCATAAAATTTAGTGCTATTGTCATACAAGACATTACACTCTCCATTAATTATTGTTTATGGCCATTTAAATATGTTAAATCTATATTAATAGTGACATGACATTTCGAGCAGTGATAAAGTTTGTATTTAGCAATCAGTAATAAGATCCTTAAAATTTAACAGCTATATGCATATATATATACATATATATATACATATATATGCATATAAATATGGATATTCCAGGTTCTCCAATGATAACAGAATATTGTTTATTCTTATATGTATCTAAATGAATGAGTGATAGTATTGAAAGATTTGCATTTGACATGGATAATTTATCTCTTGATTTTCAAATGGATTTTTTTAATTATACTGACTTAATTATGCTTCAATAAATTTTAATGCATTTCTCAATTGTTTTTGCAACAAAATAAATAATGAATAAAGTATACTGACAAAACTTGTAAACATTGCTATTATTTATTAAACAGTATTCATATTTTTAGTTTTAACTAATAAATATTTTATACAATTAATTGAAATAATTATAAAATATACTTGCAAATTTTATTGACGTGTAGTATGTAATAGGAATTCAGGGACAACATTATGTACTGCACACTAGGAAATTAAAATAATTACCCAATCAAAGACAATTGTAAAATTATTTAATAACTATAGGAACAAATCCATATTTTTACCATTTTTTTTTTTAAAATTAAAAATACTGTTTAATGCATTAAGAATTAAATCAGTTAATTAATTTGAAATTACATGGATATATATATGTCTTAATGATTTTAATATTCTTATAGGATTATCTTTAGATGAAATATTGCTTGTCCAATTGAAAGTAATGTTCCTATTGATCTTTATTCCATTTATTTCTCACTAAATCTGTAGATTATTTAATTTGATAAAATTTTCAATTCACGTGTATATTACATTGTTACATTGTGATGATGGTGATCGATGATTCTCATCTCATTCTATTCTCAACTCAAAAAACATTATATTACCATAAGCTAAGCGATATTTTGCATTAAAATTTTCTCGTGAAAATATCTCAAATTATACATCTTAAGAATATAAATTATTGCTCATTCACATTATGTTGGCTTGGATATTGGTTAAATATTTGCTTCTGAAGGGTATAAAAAATTTGTTAAACATTTCTTAAGCATTGAAAATCGAATATATTAAATCGCTCGACTCGACAGCTATTTAAATTGTACACCATTTTCGAAAATGAAAATCAATTTTTGCGCGTATTTCAAATAACGACAGTTGGAAATCTTAATATTATCTCAAAATGTAAAGTAAGTTTGACGATAAGGAGAGTTTGAATTAAATAAGGAAATACGTAAAATGTCAATTTACCGACGTGGCAGTATCTGAAATTTCACGTGACTCTGAGTGAACCGAAACAGTGTTTTTTATCTAATTACTCCCCCCCGGATTTCTTGTCCCTTATCTGGTAGTTTTTGTTCCTTCTGTTCTTTTTTCGCTGCAGACGACAATTTGGTGCTTGTACACTGGAGATACGTCAATGTTACTCTTAACAGCCATTATTCGAACAATTTACAAGCTTTATGTCACATATATTTATAATTAAATTATGGAAAAGTATTAGACGTAAATTCAATAATCATGAAATAGTTACGAGCAAATGTCCAGCAAATCAAGTCTCTCTAAAGTATGAAAAATTTAATGAAAATAAAATCATTCGCTTAAAAATAATTGAAAGTTTTGTTGAATTTACACTTTTTATCGAATATTAAGATTTCAATGTTACGATTAGCTAGCTTATTAAAATACTTTTTCTTTTACTGATTCTTTTAGACGATTAATAATAAACGATATTGGCTGCTGTGTAGTCATTATTCTCATACGGTTGGCTATTGTAATTTTGTAGAGGAGCGATAAAGAAAAAGGATATTTGTTATACAGCCAATCCAAGCAACTGAAATGTCAGAAATGTTCATTGCAGGGATACGCTTAAATGGCATACAAATGTGTTTGAGAATAAAATAAAGTATGAAATGAAAATTACAAGATTTTCAGATTATATCATCGGAAAATTCAGTCGCAAAACTAATAACATTTGGCTAAACACATACCTTAAAGTATTGGTCGATAGGTTCTAGGATTCTTCTTTATTGTCTAATAATTGTTTTTATAAAGAAATGCAGTTGGACAACTGGTGTATAATACTTTAATACGTTAATAATATCCTTGGGATTCATAAGAAAATAATCTTGATTTAACTACATATTCTCAACTACATACGTACCCAACAACTTTAATTGCGACAATAATAATAATAATAATAATAATGATAATTAAGCTGAGTATTACTTCCCGGTCCAACGTAAATTATAAACAGAGGTAAAAATGAATTATTACGGCTATGAAAAATCTCAAATCTCTATATAGAAGTAATGTATTTCTTTTATTAATTTGTATAAACTTTCCACCTGAATTCTGTTTGACGACCCAAGTGACCCCAAAAGGACCACTTACTAGGCGAGTTCGATATTTAATGTCATAGTAAAGATTTATAAATTTATAAAACAGTCTGCTGTCACGATAAAATAGGTTGTAGCAACGATCGCAATCATAATAATAATAATGATAATAATAATGATAATAATGATGATAATAATAATAATAATCATAATAATCATAATAATAATAATGTCTATTGAAATTGTTAATTAAGAGTGTGAGATAAATATTGCTATGTGTGGCTTATAAAAGATAATTGCGCGGTGAAAAATTTCCTTTGCCTCGAAATAATAGTGCGTGGTGGGGGTGGATTTATGTAATCGTAAAACAGCTCCATCGAAGAAATAAATTGCAATTAATTGTCAATAAAGTTATACAAAATAGAGGCTCAAATTAATATGCCGAGTAGAGTAAGTAGTACTCGTCTTCTTTCTATAACTCAATATCTTACTCTTGGACTAAAAAAATGTTGATTAAACAATGTGGTCGGAGCAATATGTGTAAGAAGATCCTAAAGAAGAAACAAGGTCAATGTGCTATTCGTTACGAAGGAGGAAAGTGCAGTTACTTCCATTTAACCAACATTCTTTCAAAATCCATTTGAATTGTTGAGGTTCCGTTACTTGGGCGCGTGTACTGAAACGATAACGATCGTTAAAATAATTGGAAATCTAGGTGAGAACGGGAGAGAACACCGAGAGAGAGAGAGCCTCCCCTCCCCAACCTCCTCCCAACCCACTCCCCGCCGCCGCCGCCGGACGGCTTCGGCTTTACATG
>JAPYYT010002009.1:0-21345 GCA_030522565.1 Ceratosolen corneri
TCTATCTATCTATCTATCGATCTATCTATCTATCTATCTATCTATCTATCTATCTATCTATCTATCTATCTATCTATCTATCTATCTATCTATCTATCTCTCCCTCTCTCTCTCTCTCACTCACTCACTCACTTATTTTCTCTCTTTCTCTGCTTGGTCTCTACCTATACCCATAAGCATGTTCGTGTACCGAGCGAGAGCGCGAACGAACCCCGGAGCTTTATGTGTGTAGGTTACTATAAAACTTTTCTTAGATGTGTTTGTACGCTTTCCGTACGTACGTATCGACTCTGCTCGCCTCCAGAGAAAGAGACAAGAGAGATAGAGGGAGACGGATGAAGCAAAAGTGATGGAAGGAAAGAAAAGGAGAGGAAACATAGAAGCAAGAGAAAGGGAAAAAGAGAATGGGAAAAACGAGAGAAGAAAGAGACGGCGGTGTATACGCAGTATGGTTTCTGTTGGCCACGTAGAAGACGAGCTTTCCAAGCAAAACGCGAGAGGAATGGGAGAAGTATAAGGTAGGAACGTTCAGCATTAAATTATTTTCTTTAAATATATGTGAAAATCATACTTCCATCATTTCGCTGCTTATCATTACGAATCCTAAATAATGGATTCCTTACGAGCAATGAATGAGAAATTCATTTGCAACGTATCATTGCTTAAGTGATTGTATTGAAAAAAGACTTTCTATGATAATAATTATAACCTTCTATTTGCATATAAATTATAAGTTATTACATGAAAGAAAATGAAACGAAGTGTCTTCTTTACAAAGCTTCTTATACACATAATAACTTTATTACTAAAATTGTAGGAAATAGTATGTGGATTGTAGAAAATTTTTTTGAAATCATATTACAAAAAAAAAAAAGAAAACAGGTTTTTTAGAAAATGTGATAGGTTATTATAATTTACAATCGACTTCATAGAAGTGGATATTTTCCAAGAGAGTATTTTTAAGTAATTCAAAAAAAATCATGCAATAATTGAGAAATGGAATATACAATGGAATATACAATGTAACGAGTATATACTCCCATGCTTTCAGTAGTAACAGACGGGCTTTTCAAGTAGTAAAAGGTGACGTGAGCGAGTTACTACTCGAGTACAATTTCAAGAAATAAAATTTATTAAAAATTACCACAAAATTATTAAATTATATTATTAAATTATTAATTATTATACTAAGTTTCTTTACGTGTATCACATTTACGTGACAACGTACATTTTAAAAAAGGCTTTATTTTAATACAAAAGCATGTGCAGAAAAATACAAAACAATATGAAAAAATAATCTATTATTCATACTGTTATTTACAATAAATTATTAATGTTGGTGCGTATATATCTATTATATTTATATATGTCGCGTAAATAGAGTACGTATCGATTATATACCTCTTCACCCTGTAAAAATTTAATTTCCAATCACAATGCCTTGCGGGCACTACAGTTCTTCTCTTTTTATCTAGCAAAGTAGGAAAATGCCTGATCAGTCCCTAGCACATCGAAAAGGCAGTCATTCAAAGGGCATCGATACGTGGCTCCGTTTCGCAATATATTACACGAGCCCGGAAAAGCCCTTCTCCAGCCCTTAAACTTTCCAGCCAAATCGTTGGCATCACCTGCGTTCAGCTTTCCGTGCAGCCGACGGTTGTGAAAGATGCAATAGGGTACAGCTCATCGGAGGATGGCTTATAAATGCAAGCTTCCTCTTTTTCCCTCTTGTGCAATATTTGCCTTCAGTCGCGAGAAAGAGCACGCGTGTGTTTGTGAGTGTGTGTGTGTGGGGGGGGGGGGGGGAGAAGGTCGCGAGGTTACACCGGGGGGGGGGAACGAAAGAAAACGACGTGCTACATGGACAGCCGAATGCGTAGAGTTTAATAGAGATTAAGGGCCTCTCGCGCTCTATCTCAAGAGCGAGACAGAGTAGGAAGCTCGGAGGGTCCTTTATAGAACGCGTTCCGTTCGGCATTAGCTGACGCGAAGTAGCTTGCACAGAGCAGCGGCGGAGCTGCAGAACCGGCGGAGGTATTACCTGGAATTACGTCTCAATCTACCATGGCCGTCGACTAAACTAATATTAAAACTTTTAACGTAGTTATCAGGCAGTGCTGGGGCTGCGACGCCGACAACGGGCCGCGCGGTTGCCTCACAGTTGCCGGTAGAGCAGCACTCGACTTTCTTGCTCACGCTGACCATTAGCTAGACTTTGATGTGTTTGCCACATAAAATTCCCGCCGAAGTCACAAATTAGCAGCCACGCGACCATTGCCTCGCTCGCTTACTTCACCGCGGCATTAAAGCGATGCGTAGCGTTCTATATGCAGCGGCTGATTCAAAGAGAAGAGTCACGTCTGCATTTCGTGAGCTAGACTGAGATTTTGGAAATCTGTTGGTGACTTGAGCAGCGGGACAAATTAGCCGAATAAATATAAGAGATGCACGCTCGATTGAAAGTTGTCAATGGCAGGAGCAAATGGAATTTCAACCGACTAAATATTAATGAGAGTAGTGATGCGGCATAGCTACGAGTCTGCCATCGCAGTTTATATTTTAAGTTTTGGACATTGGAGGCGTTAAATGTCCTTTATCTATAAGCTGGACCAGGTAGAGGGTAAATTTCGTTTTTGACTGCGTTTGAAGGCTCTTTACAAGGCTGAGTTTGTTCTCGTAAAATATGCGTTAAAAATATGTGCTCATATGTACATAGAAGAGATACGGTGGTTTCTATATTTCAAAAATACATTGTGTCTAGGATTTGTCTGTTGTCTAACTATTGCCTGCACGATGCACTTCGATTCCTTATTTTTTGCACTTATATACAATATGTGAATGTTCGTAGATTTACTACTAAAAAAAAAGTTCCGGAAATGCATTAGTGTATAAATAAAATGTTCCTAATTAAATATTTATACTTTCTTCTCTCTCGTCAGAAATTTTTCAATATGAAGCCCACTGATGTACTGCTTGGAAATTAAGAATCTCCTAGTTTTTCCTTAATATATAATCTTAGTACTTTTATAATACTACAATTATACAGCTCGATGTATAGCGTTCATAATGATATAATAATTTGATTAAAATTTGATAAAAAAGGAAAATATATCTCAATCGCTTCATTAATCGAGTGACGACATTATGGTGCAATTAAAACTTGTGCGAACGAACTAGCGTAGTATCAAAGAGTTAGAGCTGAATAGTCTTATAATATTTGCTAACTAAATATTTCACGCATGGATTGCTTTTCTTCTATTGCTTGTGCCGTACAGTGCTTGATCGTTTACGTTTCGAGGTCAAGTTGGTACTTACTGACCGTTTCGCCATTACTGAAGCCCGAGTTATTTAATTTCGATTCGATTCTCATCAATCATTTGCATACTAAAAATATTGCATTTTACGCCTACCTACAGTGAGTTCCGCCAGAGTAATAAACACCCACTGGTTATCTCGTAATTTAATGATTGACTGCGATATATATATATATATGTATGTATGTATGTATGTATGTGTATATATATATATATATATATATATATGTATGTATATATATATATATATATATATATATATATATATAACTTTCACAATCGTCTTTGATAATAAACTAACACGCGCCGTAAAGTTACGCAAAAGTCATTACAAGCGATTACCTTGTTAGTCGATCGTTTATGAGTTTAGTTATTGACTACGGATACGTTTAAATTTATAACATTATACTTACTTGTTATTGTTATGCTTTTTAACCAATGGTACACAATTTAATGTTAATTATTATTTGGTTAACTTTAAATACAGTATAATATTGTAGATGTAAACACAAATTGTATCATTGCGAATTTTTCATTTAACCATTGCGATAACTTATTTTTATACGGCGCGCCGATATACAAATGCGTTTTCTTTGTATCGCAGAGCTTTATATTTTTTAGTCCTATTAAAGATGTAAATAGTAATTTCATAGAAATCATTGCAATAGTTCATATATATTTTATTTGAAATTAAAAATGAAAATTAATTCGCCAATTGATATCGTTTTACATACGAAAGCACAAACGCTCAAATAACTTTTATATATCTTTTTCTAACTTTCATATAACACACAAATCTCTGATTTTAAAAAGCTCAAGTTAATTATAATATGAAAAATATAATCGGAATAAATATTCTTGCATTTTCGCATATATATGAGGATTATTAATTGCATGCCAAACCAACTCTAATAATCCTTAAAAACAAAATTTTTTTCTTAAAACGTTATTTCGAGATAAAATATCGTTAACAAAAAATATATTTTCGTATAAGCAATAATCGTAGGCACTATTGTGTTCTCAACAATGTGTGTAAACAATATTAAGATTATTTACATTTATGAAAAGTGAACAATAATTAAGGCTTTCTATTGAAATAGATTTCACTCTTGATTAATAATTATCAACGATTAAAATGTATTGATCTTGGATACAGTTTTTATAAAAACATGAGAATTGCGCAAATTGAAGAATTTAAGAAAAAATTCAGAACTGAAAATCGATTATAGGAACGTAAAGTGAAGGAAGGAAAAGCAAAGATCTACATGCTGCCGACTCGAAGCTTCAGCGAGGAGTGTCAGAGATCGCGAGAGTGGTGTGCCTCCCCACTCTCTCATTTCCCCACCAGGTACCCACTGTATTGCCACCCCCTTGCGCGTTCCATCTCGCTTGCGCTTCATATCAGCGTCTCCCTTTCGCTCCATTAACCTGGCGGCGAAACAGTGAAATCGCAGCAGGGCTGTCTGTTCCACACGGTCTGTGACTACTGATCGACGAGGCGCAAGCGCCAGAAATCCTCCAGCCTTATTCCTTTCTATGTGGACGCCCGTATCTAGACAACTATTTCTGCTCCACGCCTCCCGCGATATAAGTCTCTCTCTATCCCCCCTCTCTCTCTCTCTCTCTCCCTCCCTCTTTATCTATCTATCTATCTCTCTCCTTGGCCACTTTTTTGCGGGAGCCTTACAGCCGCGAATTGGATGCAACCATACACATAGGCTATGTGCGAATATCTACATATATATAGGTTGACGCGGGATACGACTAGATTCATTCGAAGATGAGAGGGTTATACGGCTGTACTGAATGGGATGGCATAGAGATAAAAAAAGTTTCGAGAGATGGCATGGAGGAAAGGGATGAAGTACGTTATATGAAGAATCGAGAGGATGAGAATGTTGAAAAAGTTGCAAGTTTCCTTTTTGTGTTTTGTTTTTGCCCTTTATACGTCATTGCTGTCCTCGGAGGTATTCTCTTGCGGAAGTAATATTATGCCATATGTCGATGATTCCTTTGAGTAATTTTGAAAAGCATTCCCATTAGAGTTTTTCAAAATAGTGCGGTAGTTGCATGGAATATAGTGCCTGAAAATCTAATGATTTTTTTTATTAGACTTTTATTAATATACCATCAAGATAAGAATAATTTTAAATATTCACTTTTCCATTAATAACAGCAAAGTGATAATGGATAGTTTTTATAATTTTAAAGTATAGTGCATAAATTGTCTTATTTATTATAATATTATGATTGATAATTCGTTGATATTTCGCCATTAAAATTTATAAACATTTTATATTAATATACCCACTATACGATATATTTACTAGACACATACGTACCTTCACACCAATATATAGGTATTATGAATAGAATTGTTTGAAGTTTATTGATTTTGACATATAATATTGGTTGTATAAACTAACAGATAAAAGAAAAACTAAAAAGTGTTTTTTAGAAAAAATAAACTAACAAAGCAACAACACTTGATTAAAAGTATTTCATTTAAGCTATATCAATGTAAGATTATTCCACTGCATATTTAAGATGAGAAATTAAAATATTAAAATTCAATTAAACTCAACCTTCTAAGTGGGCAGAAATAGTTTAAGAATAATAAAATTACATATATACACATTTTATATTATTTTTATATCAATCAATATCAGTAATTTTTTAAATACGAAGCACAATTTATTTACAGATTAATTATGGATTTATCTTAAATTAATGTAATTATTAATTTAATAAAATAAATTAATGTAGTTTTGAAAATAATTTAACTTTACCAGAGTTCAAGTTAAATTGCAGTTTAGCTGTTAAACTTGCTCTTACTGCATACAATAATTAAAAATTATATAACATAAAACATGCTTAGAATTACAACTATTAATTTCCATAACATTCAAAATTATTTTCATAAAGAAGTCAAATAATTGTCATCATGATTCACGTGTAAAAAATTTCAAAATTTGGGACTTAATTGTAAAAGCAAAAAAGTTCAACACCCCCCTCACTTGATTAAATCAAACCTTTATAAAAACAATAAATGACCTATTTTCGAAATCAACATTCTGAGTTCATCGCCATTCCTTAACAACATATATCTAAATATCGCACTCTCTCACTTATCTCCTCCTATGCTCCTCTTCTTTCGTAACTAGGACATTCACATTTGCTATCTCGGCCTTAATCTATCGTGAAATTACCTGGACACAAGTTTCCGGGACACCAACACCCCAACGCTCGCAGAATTCAACAGTAGCGTTACTTACGGTATAACAAATCACTTTCCCCTCTAGCGCACAGCTCGCTTCTTGACTCGGATGTTCTCACTTTCGCGCGTTCCAAAAGTTCGCGTACCGAGCGCTGCCGGGAGTTCGATTCACGCGCGCAACGCGCAATTATGCAAACTCATACCACTGTTAGTTCGCGTGGCCGCGACCTTCGACTCCTTCTCGGTAAATGCTAAAGGTCGCGAGTGTAAAAAAAAGTAGAAAAATGAAGAGGGAAAATGACAAGCTGCAGGTAAAACTGGGGGGGGGGATTAACATTACTCAAAGTATATTAATGGCTGCTAAAATGGAATAAAATGCAAAAGCGATGAGAGGGTCAGTCAAGTAATAAAGTTCAGAGGCTAAAGTTTGACCGCAGGTCCGTCGTCGCAACTTGTTGTTATCACAGCTGCTTTTTTGTTCTCTCTCTCTCTATCTCTCTCTCTCTCTCTCTCTCTCTCTCTCTCTCTCTTTCTCTTGCTCCCAAAACTCTTGCAAAATGTTCTTCATCTCACTTGGAGCCAGGAACTTATTTTGCAAGAGAAACTTTAATTTGACCTGGATTAACACCATGCACTTTTGCTTTACATGAATACGAGTTGTTCAGGTCGGACATTAGGGAGGAACCATAATGCACCAATGATTTTTGTTGGCTGTTTAATTATTCACTTATGATATTAGGGAAAACATTATTTCGAAATATTTATCAAAGCCGATCAAAGTTGAGTTTATTACGGATACATTAAAAATTAATGTTCATGGCATTAAACTTCATTTTAACAAATACCACATTTTTATTATAAAACCATAAATATTCTCATTAATTGTATTATGTATTATATATATTATATATTATATAATAAATATAATCAGTGGATTTTTTTTGCATCTAAAGAATTAACCTAATTAGATATGAACTTTAAATAATTATCTAAAATTATAACTAATTTAATCATTCCAATTATTAAAATTATAAAATAAATATGTAAATGAATTATGATTATGATACTTATATTATGATACTTATAGTATTTTAAAACATTTTAAAAACATCAGCAAATCATATAACAAAAATCAAAAGACCAACATATTAAAGATTATAAGAAATTTTAAATTATGTAAATAAATTTTTTTAATAAATTAAATTAATATGAAATATTAAAAAATATTATTATTGAATATTCTATAAATTTGTTTCATAATCTAATTTGTAATTACTGCAATATAATTAATAGTAATATTTAAATATTTACACATAAATTTTTATAAATTAATTATGTACGCGACATTATTATAAAATATATGTATGAAGTGTCTTTTTCATTTGTTTACAATAAATACAATACTACTACTAGCTATATTTTATAATAAAATTAATATTTAAAAAGCATTATATTATCGTTTTTAATATATTTTAATGAAGTTATAACTTATAGAATTCATTCTTCATTACTCTTATATTCTATGTATGCAAAGACATTGATGATAATTAGTCCAATTTAGGTTTACCTAATTAACTTAGCAAGTAGTTTGTTAATATATTTTATATATCATTTTCATTTTCATTTATTTTAATGACTACGTCTTTAGTGCCAAAATGATTTATATCAATATCACATTTGCTTTCTAAATTAAGCCCTACTGAAATGTAAATTAGAATTTTCTTATTCGTATTAAAATAATGAAAATTAGAATGTAAATATATTACTGTAAATATAATGCAATGCATATAAATAGAATAATAGAATAATTTAATTATAAATGGATGGTAAAATTTAAATCTTCAGAATATATATGGTGTATGAAAAAAGTGAAATATATACGATAATATCTTTAAATAATTATCTATAATTTTAATATATATTAACAGTGCATTATAATATAAAATAAATAGACCCAAAGTGAAAAAATTACTATAAAGCATAGAGAATTAAAGGCATAGAGATAGACGCAGGAAGAGAGAGAGAAAGGGAGAGAGAGGGAGAGAGAGAAAGAGAATTAATTAAAATCATTGATATATAGTTTCGTGTTCGTTGATAAATATTTTTTCAAATATGATGAAAATTGAATAATGAATTATTATATGAGGTTATATATAATTCTCCATTTTATGGGATTCACTCTGGCGTTATCTCAAAATCTCACATGACTCCATAAAAGCTTCCAAGCTGATATCATAGCCAATCGTTAATGCCAAATTTTTTTGAATATAAAAATATCATTAATCGTATTAGCTAAACATCCGAGCTAGCAATCCAATATAAAGAATTACATGCCTTCTTATGTCAGCTAAATAACTTCGACCTTCACCCTTCACTTATTCGTTCCGTCACAGTATCAGTGTTTATTCTTCCTCGTTATTATTTCTTCCCCTCCTCGTCGGTCTTTCTCTTACATTCTCTCTTTGTCTCTCCCCTCTTTTCACATTACCGCTTTCTCAGTTCCCCACTTCTCCCACATTCAACTATTCACTCACTCCCCTTCCCTCTGCCACGTCCCATCACCCTCGCCACGGTACTCGCTCTCTCGCTCTCTCTCTCTCTCTCTCTCTTGCTCGATAATCTATCAACTCAGTATTGATTTATCTCTGTACTCTTTTAAAATTGTAATTAGATTATTTAATCTAGACGTAAATTTCTCGTGAATTTTATAGTTTGATAACATAGGCATATCACAATATTAAACTGAAGTTACTGGAGGTTACAATTATTTTATTTATAATAGTACAATTATTAATAAATAGAATATATGAACCTAAAAATACTTATTGATAAGAACGACATATATAAAATACATGTGTACGATGTTCCTAATTTGTTCAATAGAAATATTTACTATTTTATATATTATTTTTATATTACATTTAGAAAACATTTTAAATATTTTATTGAGTTTATTAATTGTTTACCTTTATTCAATTTCTTTATTCATTTTTTGTGCCTGCGCAGTTTTCAACATAATATAAATAATCGCTTAATTTTCTATTAGAATCTAGAATTAAATTAATAATATATTAAAATATATTATAACTTCTGTCCACTCTACTTTCATAATCTTTAATCATTTTAATATATTAGCCACTATATTAAGTCTCATGTACCACTGATAATTCAGCTGACAGAACATATATAAAATAGCAACGAATTACGTGCAGTCAAAGCAAAGGGCTGTCGATTAGTTCTGTCTATACAATGATAAGTATCACTCCATACTCTCTTTCTCATCAGGCCAATTTCTTGATCCAAAACTGATTACACACATTATACTGATTACATACATTATGATGTATTAGTGATATGCTTTTCATTTTCATCTTTAACTCAAGTGTATATGTAGATCGACTTGATGATTTGATTAATTCACGAGCTGATTTTCCTTTTTTACTAAATAAAAACTTGCGCACACAGTAGATGTGCTCGGAGGTTGTGATAGTCAGGGTATGCTCTCTCCAAACTAGTTAATTCTATTGATTAAATAATTAAAATTGCTTTACATATTAAAAATATTTAAAAATTCTTCGAGGTATGATTTTATTAAAAACTTCAAGTACTTTTAGAATGGTGAAGTACGAAATTACCATATCTTTACAATAAACGTCTAAAAATTTTCAATTAAAAAATTTCAGCCCAGCAATACTTCGCATGATTCCTTATGAAATATTGATTAAATTTATAACTACATGGAACAAATATTTTTTAAAATTCACTTAAACTAATTAATCACGAGAGAACGATAATGTAATGAAAAATTATTTTAAAGTTATTTCATAAGTAAATGATGATCTTTAGTCTTTGAAAATTAAAATAAATATCAGGGCAGTCCTATTCTTAAATTTTTTTATAGTATATAAATATTATTGAATATATTGCAAACGTACTTAACTGTTTTATTATATGTGTAAAAATTCATGAATATTATTATACTTAAAAACTATAAATATTGTTATAAGTTTTATATCTCGTATCATTGAAATGAATTATTATGAAGTTTGTAATTAATTCGAATTTTCAATGATTGATATAAACAGTAATATATTTTTAATATATAATAGTAGAAATGTACAAACTTTTTAATAGGCTTACCTTTTAGCAATGTACTATCATCAGAATATCAGCGTTCCTACGACATTAATGGATGTAAGAAATTAGAGTCCACATTGCGCGATCTTCCAAAATGATTGATTGTATAATGAGAATTCTCTAATAATTACTGCGTCGTTTTAGGGGTTCCCATACAAACGAAGCAGCAGTAAGGGATTGAAGACCATTGTAAAAGATCGAGGAATGAGAGAGGGTGAGAGAGGGTGAGAGAGGGTGAGAGAGGTTGAGAGAGCGAGAGAGAGAGAGAGAGAGAGAGAACGATAAAGGTATTAAGAAATGGCATAAGATTATAATTTATATTAAAATCTGCGCAGTGAGATAAAGAGGAAGAAAGGAAGAGTAGGGGTAAAGCTATACGACAAGTTCATGACCATATTGAGCGAAGCTCTCTCGTGCGCTTTCTCTCTCAAAGATTAACCCTTTCGTCATTGGCTCGGTAAATTGTATGGACTCTTAAATAAGCTCTTAATCGCAGGCTTCGTTAAATTAAACTATATCTGTGATCACAGTAAATTAATTTCATAAAACTGCGATATTTAATTCTTACCGACTTATTATGTACAAAATCGTACGTAGTCAAAATAATATACTAGTAATAGTTAATAAATAATAATTACTAATAACCAAATATATTGACCAGAAATAATGTTTTTAAAAGAAAAATGATGTTAAAAGAATCTTGTCCCTTTAATAATAACAGACGATTAATAAAATCAACGATCTATTCTTTTAATATATATGTTTTATAATATTTGTATTTTTTTAGAAAAATATCTCTAAAAATTTAAGATCTATTCAATTTAATTTAGAAAAATTATATATATATATATATATATATATATATATATATATCATGTACAATCAATTTTGAATTTCAGCACTATGTTTGAAAACATAAATATTGACGTATATGAATATTAAAATAATAAATTACAACTTTAAACTAACTTCATTTTCCTTTCTTATTGTGAGAAAATGAAAAAGGAGATATATTGAAAACCTTTTCTTTTATTTAGTAAAATCTTTAATAATCGATCGTATTTTTTATGACACTTGATATTCAAACACAGTTTAATCATTACCTTTGTATTTTTCTTTAAATGTTAATAGCTATTAATTTTCATGGGACAATTTTTAAAAGTGCAACACTTTTAACGGAAATTACGTTGAAAATAATGCCCAGTGTGGTATAAGATTTCAATGATCGGGTACGTTACGAAACGCATATAATTTTACTAGCGTCATACTGTCTCTCTTAGGTAATTCATCCTTCATAATATTAACGTCAAGAGATAAGCATCATCATATTTAACAGAAATAATAACATTGGTGGATGGTTTAATTCGTTATATTAGAATTATAAAATGAACGTAATCAGATAATAGAGAGACAAAGAGAAAGTAAGACTGTTTTGAGAGAGCGATTACTCAATTGCTCTAACAGAATCGCAGAAATAAACAGAAGCTCAGTCGAGCACTCGTTGCGTCATTACATAAAGCCTCGTAAATAATGTGCCCTCTATGGACTATTGCGTATCCCCGCCAAACGATACACGTGCACTCTATCGGTCTCCTTCTTTCAATGAGATGCATGATTTAGCTCTTTTCCCCCTTGGTGCGAGGCTCCTGAGTCCTGGTCTGCTCGGCCTCTCAGCCTTGGTAAAACGAATGTTGAACGAAGCCACCCCTCTCGGGCTCTTTCTCTATTTTGGTCTAGCGGCTTGGGGAGGGGGGCGGCGGCCCGTCGCAAAAGGCGCGCAAGCAGTGCGTCGTAGGCAACAACGTCGACGACAACATGAATTATAAAATGACGGTAAAAGCGAAAGTTTTCGGAGAAAGAGCGAAGCTGCCGTCGCTGCTTCGATGGCTATAGCAGTTTTCAGCACTGCCTCCCAAATGCCAAATCGAATAATCGAATGTCTACGTGTGCGGATACGCGCGCGCGCGCTCGCGGGCATGTGCAAGTGTAGGAGCGGACTGGATCTCGACGGCGGTAGCAAGAGCCCACCTACCTAATTTAATGAAATAGCGAAGGGTTAACCGAGTTCTCGCTCGTTGTACGTGAAGCAGTTTTCCTGGGTAAATGTTTAGGCACTGCTGCAAAGTCGCTCTACTCATTGAGGTGCACTACTAGAGCGCTTGCGTTTATAAACTAACCAAGCCCGCGACTCTCCATGTTCTTATTGTCTTAATTCACGAAAAATTGCTTATGTACTGTTACCGACATTCTCTTGCTATAAGTAAATATTCATTCTTATTAGAGATTTATTAAATATGCATCTGAGTTAGGCAGATTTGGTGTTCAATTAAACATTTCCAAAGTAATTATTTTTACCGCTGCAAAATCAACATTGTTTCGAAACATTATATAATGAACTATAAAATAACTCAAAGCTCATTAATTTTGTCAACCAAACGAATTCGTAGATAAAGTTATTTAATAAATGCTGGAAGAAAATTGACTCTAAGGGCAAATCGGTAGCTTTAACGTTTTATTGGTAAGATATTATATTAGATGATATGATATTATTACTAAAAATAAACTAGAGATTTATTTTAATTTTAATTTCATGAATCTTAGAAAACACATTTATATTTTTCTGTTTATTTAAATGAGATTCCACATTTAGATTAAACAATTTTTGGTAAAACTTTTGAAGGCGAATGTTGTAAACTAATAATTTCTAAATGATCAACCTTTTAAAAGTTTCCAAACCTTTAGAATTAAATATTTTAACTTTCGGAATTTAAAAAGAAACTTTATTCAATATGTTTAAAATATTAACAATTCATTAAATCTTATTTATAGGTTCATAATAGTTAGCGTAATGAATACGTAATGTAATTAATTAATTGAAAAAATTAATTTTCTATTAGTTAGATCGTCTGTTGTTAAAGATTGTGATTTAATGAAGTTATAAAACCATTATTTTCGAGCATTTCCAACAATTTGCGATAAATTAGAAACAAACCATTAGTAAAGTTCTTTTTCAAATAAGTAAGATTTATTTACCTCTTTACTGTAGGCTTATTAAATATCGAGTAATTGGAACTGATTTCATTAATTGACACGAATTTAATTATATATTAATTATTAAGTCAACTATGGAAGTTTATATAAAGGTATTAGGGTTGTGATTTCATATAAATTTATAGTTATTTCACACGATTAATTGGAAATTAATGGAAATAATCATCTGTTTATATTTTGAGTAACTAAAATTTTATTCGTAAATATGTGCAACAAAATACTGATCAAAACAAAAATTTTATTGTTACTGATTATATGAGTCAATTACAGTAGACTAAAATATTATAGTTCAATTCTATTATTATAATTATAATATTTTATTATTAGGCCTATAAAATTAAATTTTTCATCAGTCAATTTTTAGTACTGATTACTTAATACATATTTTTAATATTTTATTAATTATTCTATTTATTATATATTATTTATATTTTTTATTATATATAAATTTATTATATATAAAATAATCTACTGAAAACTTTAATACTTTCTGAAAATTTGAATAAATTTTTGTAAAAGTTATAATAATGAGTTATTTAAGCCATATATAACTTCAATTGTAAAACAATAATAGATTTTTGATAAAATGAAAACTTATTTAATTTTTTTACAAGAGCTTCAATATTAAATAAAATAAGGATAAACTACGATTTTTATTTTTTCAATTAAATTAAACACGAATTTTATTTCTGTGTCGTATCTTTTATTATAAATTTGACTGTTTCTGAATGGATAATTATCCTTCCATTAGTTTTAAGTAAGTTATATTTCATATTATGAATATAATGAATATAAAATAATTTATATGAAGCATTTATTTACCCTTAATTAAAGCACAATATCTTGAAAAATTTTATATTTTATCATTAATTTATTTATTAAAAATTAAAACAGTGTACAGAATTCAATTATTTAATCGGATCCAGAAAGTGAATCATAAATAAGAGTTCATATTCATGTTTGCACTTTAACGAAATTTTTTTTTTAAATAATTTATATAATCGTTCATCGTGATACTTCAATATATAAGCTTTTATGTTATTGGGGTTAGCGTCAGCATATTAACATGACAACATGTTATATTTTGTAAATGTTTACCGCTGATCCATAAAGTAAATATTATTATTATTATTATTATTATTGTTGTTGTTGTTGTTGTTGTTGTTGTTGTTGTTGTTGTTGTTATTATTATTATTATTATAACTATCATTATCGCAATAAAATATTATTAAACATAAAATACAGAGGTTCTCGTATGTACAACTATATATATATACAATTGCTTCTGCTACCAATATCTTCTTTTCCAAAATTCGCTCCAATATAATAGCACTTAACTCATTGTCTTATTTTTAACAGCCGTCAATGATACCATTGACAAATAATTCAATTAAAAATTACCCATACCAGTGATTTGAAAATAAAAATCATTATTATGATATTATTTCTATAATAATTCATATTACTTATATATGAAATATAATATTATTCAATTATATTGTATTTTTCATATCGGTAACATTGTATTTTATGATGCTAATTAATGAAATAATACTGTTCCTGTTCATCGTAAAAAATTGAAATCATATCCAAATTTTATATTATTCAAGACCAAATTCTCAACATTTCTTTTGAATAAAATTAAAATTTAATTATGTAATTAATCTTATGCAGACTCAAAGATTCGTTTACGTGTTATCAAATAATAAAAAAGGCAACAGCTTTTAAAAATGTGTATAAAACTTGTATCATAAATATTCCCACTTCAGGAAAACAAAAAATAAAATTATAGTTAAACATTATATCTAAAAGTGTAACTAATTTGCACTCTACCTATAATAAAACACAATAAACCCATTAAGGAAATCGTTGAAAAAATGAATGCGGAAACATAGCAAATTTCTTAGGCCACAATCGAATACTGTCAAAATATATGAACTAATTATCTCTAAAATTCATCCATCGACGAATCGACATAAATGCACGTAGTGGTAAGATATCGATCTCGTGATCGTTCTTACAGATCGATTCCACAGAGATGGTACGCGAAGCACACACGCGGCAGCCGCAGAGGTGACAGAGAGAGAAATGTGTAGAAAGGGGGAGCCAAAAGAGATGAGGACAAGACGCCTCGGGGGCGCGAAGGAAGGTGTGATGCCAATGGCCGACTGAGAAAACAGACGCCGATGGGCGAAGGCGCGAGGGCGAAGCAAATAGGAGCGAGTCCTGGCCCAGCCGTGATTACGCCGTCGTGTATTCAAATGGTCAGCAGTCCGACCGACACCAATCATTTCGAGTATGACCCTCGTCACAGTTCTCGCTGTCTCTCTCACTTTCATTGTCTTCATCTATCCCTTTCTCAGTCTCTACGGCATGACGTCTGCGGACCCGTCGAATGTCGAAACACGCTACGATCGTACGTCTGGAAAATGTGTGGGTTAGTCCCGCGGGACGGATGAACCCAATATATGCGAAACGCAAATATGCACACAGAAAAGCTACAAATAAGACGATAAGCAATAAAAGGTGGAAGGCCATGTGAGAGCTGATGTTATTCATGATGAAAAGTTGTACAGCTTCTGCTGTATGGACTTTACGGAAACATATTCTACGTGTAATAATAATATTTTATTTACTAAAGCATATAATAATACTTGTAAAGATTATTATTAATGGGTAATTTTTAAATACTGTTTATCGAAATAATTATTACAAAAATTAAAATTAAAAAATCATATATGTATATATATGTATGTGTGTATATTATATACATGAACATAATATAATAATATTTAATTACATAATATTTCACGTAATATTTACATAATATTTTTCAATCGCTCTATAAGACTATGGTTCTTTTATTTTTATTTTTACAATAATTATTAAATTCCCAACATACCAATGCCTTTAAAACATTAATTATATTAACTGTTACATTTATAAACAATGTTTTTAAATGATTTATTAGTAATAATAATGATAATGTAAATATGTGTAGGAGCGTGTGAGCATGCATGTAAGCATAAATGTATGTATGTATATTTATACATGATTTATAAAAATTACAGACATTATTTAATTTGTAATTTCCATATATACTACTTAAATTTTAATATTAAAGAATAGTTTAAATATCTATTGTTAGCAATTACTTAAGTCAGATTAAACAATTTTTAAACTTGTATTACTGGCTTTGAGACATAAAATTTTTATAGTAATATTTAAAATAAATAATAAAATATAACATATAACATTACAAAATTCATAATAAAAATAGTATTGATAGCTTTTATAGATTGATAGATTTTAAAAATTAAACAGACAGATTAACCTTTTAAGAGAATAACCAGTTTGAATACTTATACATAATATTTTTACAGATAAAATTATGAGAACTAATTTTATTTACGGTCTAAAAGAAAAAAAAAGAAACCGACTTGATAGTAATTTCAAATTAATATACCACTATTAATGTAAGTACAGAAATTTTGATTCAAATAATGTTAATAACAAATGTAATAAAAAAAGCTTAGAAAAATATTATGTTAAAAATCAGTAGCTACATATATGTATTAAAAATTGAATTTTATTTTATCGATACGTAGAAAAATATAATACAATTTATGTAGACTTATTAAATGTAAACAGCATAAATCAAATCTTCAAGATTGCGGAAATCTAAGTAAATGATAAATTTGGACGGACGGCAATAAATTTAGGAAGACTCAAATCAGAAATTTCTCAAAGAAAAGAATCCATGCCAGAAATAAATATGCGTAGGCCTATATCTAATAAAGAATAGATCCAGCGATAAAGATTTACACCATTGATTGCAATTCCAGATATTATCTAGTGATATCTATGACAGAAATGGATAACGATTATGAGACTAATGTAAAACTGGGCAATACTTAGCCATAGCAGATAATTATGCACAAAATTATTTAATGAAAATTAACAGTAGATCACCAAAATAAATATTATATTTTATGTTATTTCAAGATGATTATATTATTTACATCTGTAGTTAAAAGCCTTATTGAAGCAATTTAATTTTAAGTACGCGATATGGTTTTAACGAAATAGGGCTTTTCTCGTTTGGAATTCAACTTCACTTGCAATCCATCAGTGACTTGCAAGTGATAATCGTTTTGCACTTAAATGTAAAAAAATTTGCCACTTGCCATTGAAGGCAAAAGAAGAAAAACAGGCAACAAGACAGTCGAATTATCTATCTGTAATGAAATAAGGGCAAGGATTGAGAGGAAAAGCAGTGGCACTTTAGAGCTTCGCTAATAACTTCCAAGTGCTCGGTAGATATTCAGGTAACGGAAAGCTATTACAAGACGATATCTATTGAGCTGATGTCAGGCAAGAGGAGCGCCTAGAGAGAAATAAAGAGTGATTGCCTCGGTAAATCAGGTTCCATGTGCTTCTATTCCTCCACCTTTTCTCTTCCTGGCGCGCGTCGCTCCCTTCTATTCTTTTCCTGAGGAGCCCTAAATACCTAGTCGGCGCGTAGTCCTCGAGACTCCCACGCTTGCCACCTTTGGAGGATTGGTCCTCAATACGCCTTGCACATACGTATCGTGGCATTAACGGACCTTTGTCATCCGGAACGGCCTCTTTACCACCGGATTTATTATCTATTCGCCGGCTCGTGCGAGCGAGCCTCCGTCGGGTAAGGGACGTTCTTTCAATCCCTCTTAGCTCCTTCTTCAAGAGAGAGAACTAAATGTATACTTGAGCATGTGCATGAAGTGTTACTGGAATATTAAGGGACAGTAAACAGTCGAATAAATTTTTTACGGGACATGAAAACGAGATTTATCGATTGTTTCAACTACCTAATAATTAAAGCTTATGCTATAAACAGGTTGGACAAATTGTTTAGATTATTTTTTATTGGATAACTATTTTCTGTGTGTATTTTTCAACTAAAACATATTTATTTGGCATAAATGAATTGTTTTTAATGATTTTTTTAAACTGCACATGGATTTTCATTTGTTATCATTTCATAAATTCGCCTATGATCCCTTATGTTTATTACGTATTATATACTAATAATTTATTACATTGCATGTCAAGATTATTTTAGAATCACCACGATATGTATAAAAATATGTTTGAAACTTAAGATCGCTCATAATAAAATGCTATAAAAAGAAATATTATTAATAAATTATGACTTATGCTCTCCTCAAATTATACTGTACTTGTTGTATGTTTTGTGCGTCACTCAATCATACATAAATAACAAATACACTGTTATTTCAAATATAAGCATATTTCCGACATGATGGCATTTATCACCTAAAGCCAATAAATGCATGTATCAAATATTTAAAAACTGTCCTTCGTTGTATAAGAATGTAAACGTGTGTTTCGTTAGTTGCACGCGAAGATTATATATTAATCGGTGACTATATAGAAGGCTACAGAAAAATAGTAAAGTGAAAGTCGTTTTCAATCAATCTCATAATCGCACAGGAAGCACATAAAGAAAGGAAACCAGCCATCTTCGATCGTGGCTTGATGTATGGGCCCATTCTCGTCAATTCCCCACACGTTAAAGCATCTCATTTTTCTCCTTACTTATATTATTCCATAAAAATTCATATAGTCCTATCCCACTACTCACTTTCCTTACTTTTTCGCCGGCTTGTACTCTATTAGCATGACACACACTCGAGATGATATCACGTAACAGCGGTCCATAAATAAAAGACCCCGGTCATTTACGTAGGGCTTACATGTGTATACACACGGTATTCCTTTTATTTAGGAGAACACGAGAGTAAGAGAGGAAAAAAGAAAAAGGAAGAAGATAATAATGGAGAAACAGAAAGATAGACGAAGAAGCGAGGATCCGTATCGAGATGCTTCATCGAAATACCCACAGGCGTGCGCGAGAATGGAAGAAGAGAGGGTCAGAGAGAGAGAGAGAGAGAGAGAGAGAGAGAGAGAACGCACGCAAGACTGAGAGAGAGATGACATATAGGGAGACCGTTAGACTCCTCGCTGACCTTTTTTCCTTACGAATTCATCCTAGTCTCTCATAAATCGTCCAATCGCTATCGATAACAGTTCGCAAGATACGCTATCGGTCGGTTCGAAGGCTCATGCAGGACCCGCTTTACACGTATAATTTATCGAACGAACCGCTGATATGCAAGTTCCAAGACAATGTCTTCCAAATTATAGAGTTACGACTGTAGCTGCAGCTTACCAGTATGAGCAATGACCTAGTTTCATCGTATCGACTGTACATGATGCTTGAAAGATAAACTTAAAAATTTTTGTTATTAGTTTCAAGCCCGAAATTAGTTTCAATTAGTATTTATAAATATATTTGACAAGTTTCTCTAATTCAGTTTCTGATCTTAAATAATACATATTAGTATAAAAGTATTTACATAAAGGAAGGTGAATATGTTTATCATATATGCATTATATATTTACTATATATATATATATTAATCCTTAATATGGTAATAAACAATTTAATCTACATTGGATACAGATTCGTAATAAAATCCATCTGTTTTAAACAAATTTCAAATTATTTACTATATTTTTAAGACAAATAAACAATAATAATAACATTAATATCATATAATGATAATAATGGTGATGATTATGTTGATGATCATGATGATGATGATGATGACAATGATTTATATTATAATATATATATATAATATAATATATAATATGTAATAATAATAGTAATCGTCATTAAAGAGATAATTGACAATAATAAAAACTGAATATACTTAATAGCTTCATTTTTAATCGGATATTTGATTTTTCTATTTTTATTTTTAATAAAAAAAGGTTGGGTATTAATTTTAAATAAAAATTAAATAAATGAAATGGGTAAATAAAATTTTTTTACGATTGCATACTTTAAATGAAAATAAAATTTTAAATAATTATTCTTAACTTGTAAATAATATTATACACATATATACATATTTAATATAAATGACCTTGTTTAATTGGTATTATTTTTGACAAGAATAATTGGTATTATTTTTTAATATAAATTAAGAAAATTGTTTCTTATATTACCGTGTTGTTTTATATTTAAGAATCGAAAAAATAATATATATTTCTTGACCATTCGGATTCTTTCATTTTTATAATAATTTATAGCAAGTTGAGTCACAAGATATTTATCCACAATATCGATGCTATTTTAATTAGGTTTCAACATTAAGCTGCCAATCCTTTATTCGGATTTGATTGCGTTTAGAAAATAAACGAAGGAAAAACAAAGGATTAATATTCTTTGGATCAAAAGCTCGGACGTTGGAGACTTAGCATATAAGAGCTGAAGTTAAGCCAGCGATAACCGCTAGATGCACGTTCCTGTAAACTTGCACTGGCCGAAGACAATTTATCAAAGCTTATGACTGTTACAGCTTATTCATGCATGCAAAGATCTCTCTCGTTTCTTAGAAATGATGTGCCAGCGCCGGTTTGTCGCACTATCTTTGTTTTTAAGGAATGAATTGCCGACACTTTTATAGAGCCACTGTTATTTAGCTTATTAATCATCTTATTTACCTCTATTTCAAGTTCTATTTCTCTATGTCAATTAATACCCAACTTTGA
>JAPYYT010002011.1:0-21349 GCA_030522565.1 Ceratosolen corneri
CCGAGCTGCCGAGGGGAGAGGTGGGGAGGGCGGGGGGAAGAAAGGGGGTAGCCGCGTGAGATTGGCGCCGCTAGTAAAAGGAAAAAAACGCCGCGTCTCCCTCTGTTCGCAGAGATCCTGGAGGCGCACAACCGGGGCAGAATAGCCTCGCTGATCGGCGTCGAGGGTGGCCACAGTCTCGGGAGCAGCCTCGCTGTGCTCCGGACCCTCTACCAGCTGGGCGTGCGTTACCTCACGCTCACCCACACCTGCAACACACCCTGGGCCAAGAGCTCGAACGTCGAGCAGAACGACGAGCAAGGTAGAGTTAATGAGTTCCCTTTTGCGAGCCTCCCTTCTCCCTCCTTCCCTCCTTCCCCCCCAAACCCCACTACCGCCGCGCTTGTCGTTTAATTAAATGAGATTCGCGGGAGGATCGGGGATCTCCCTCCTCGCTCACACTTGATTGTTATGATTGTTTAATTAATGCGGGAGCTCCCGCAAGAATAATAAGCGCGTCGTCTTCGCGTGCCAGGGCGCGGCCGAGTAATTTCTCACCAGGGACGCCCGACGAGACACTTAAAAGTCCATTTCGACGCTCTAATGAACCTCGACAATTCAATATCGGCCATTAATAGCCAATTATTAGCGCGGCTGTTCTGGTGGGAAGGGGGGGGGGAGGAGGCGCCGGCATCCCCTCCAGTGGCAAATAGCCGTAGCAATGCCAGCAAAATGCCCGAGAGCATCCTCCCGGATCCAATAAAAATCCTCAAAGCCCTAATATTTCACGACTTTACAAACTACTACGTCAGAGTATTAGGTATTCGCCGCGTTTACCCACACGAGTATTAACCCGGCTTTGCATTGCTTGTTTTTATATCAGATGCACGAGATAAGCGCGTCCGAATGAACAAAGAGATTATTCGCGCGAATTTGTTTGCCTCAATTTACCGTTACTTTTTTTTTTGCTCTTGTTTCTTCTTCTTCTTCTTCTTTGTTTTTTTTGTGCTCTTGTTTTTTTTTTGTTTTCGTTTTTATCTTCGTACGAGCCCTTGAAATGGTTGACCACGTTCTATTTACTTTGAAATGTGCATTCTTTTGATCGTGCATTTTAGTCGCGAGGGCACGTGCGCCTTTAAATTGCGGCTGGACGAAACCTCCGCGCGCCCAATGTGTGCGCGCGTGCATGTGTGCGCGCGTGCATGTGTGCACTGGTGCTCCTAAACTGGCTTTTCGCCGCGCAACCTCTTGAAAGTTTTATAAACGAAGGAAAATGTCAGCGGGCCACCACAATCCTCGACGTGTGTACGCTTAAAGCAGCCGGGAAAAGTGCTCGCAAATTAGCGTGCCAATTACTTTGCAGGCGATAGCTTCGATCATTGCCTAATTGTGAATAAAATGTAATTGGTGGTGTCGCGTAAAGGCGTTGTCAAGCATTGTCAAGCATTGTCAGATGCCATTTGTCAAAAGCTGGCTTTCGACTGCTCGCCGAGTACTTGCAATGATGGTGCATTTTCGTAGGAAAATGGCGGAGGCAAATCGAATTTGTCGATACGGAGAGGAAAAGTTCGGGGAGTAGCGTTTAAATTTGGAAAGTCAAATCGTACGTGACTTAGCGCTGATGCGTTTTATATTCTCCGAGTTAATGGCATGTTATTAGGCTACTTGTAGCTGGGAATCCATACTCGCGTTGCACAGCGGAGCTCGCTCGGTTTAACATCTCTGCGCTCAAATGGCCTGAGATTAGCCAGGATTTCTCGTGTTTGCGGATGCTCGCTTGTTGTAAGGTGCATTAGAACGTAAATTATGGACGAGAGATTTTGTTGGGTGGACGGTTGGGGGGCCGGAGAGCAGGTGCTAATTATTATTATAGAGCAATGTTAATATTCATTGGATTGCATTTTGCGAGAATTTCGAATTGCATAGCATTGATCGAGCATTCTTAATAATTCGTGGCTTATGAGATTTCGTTTTGAGCTCGCCTCGCGCTCATAAGAGGCTAGCGACGCTTTCCTCAGACGCTTTCATTTTGAACTGCAATCCCAGCCTCTCGTGTCCCATTCATTGGCATCATGAAAGGGACAAGAGGGGGATAACAATTTGTCAAGCAGCCGCAGAACTTTGCGCTATATCAGGAGAGAAAAGCGCGTGTCGTAAATAACACTACGGCAATGTACGAGCTGATATTTACCTGCGCTTTTAAAATACGAAAATTTCACCCATGACACTCCTCATATACTTCCCGAACAATCGATTACTCAAAATACACATTACTCGTTTTTTTTACTTTTAGTCCCGCGTCACGCGTACGATCGAAAGAAATAAAACTGTTTTCCATTCGTGTCACGCGGGCTTTATTCATTCGTTTTCCTTTGGAGTTGGGGGAAAAAAAAAAATATGGGCTGAAATATAGGGAGCATTGAAAATATTATTTATTCGCCTAATCGACAAAGGCCCGCGAGGGCGCGCCATTTATATGGCTTGCGATATTCACGGGCGAATTTGCAACTAAACGAGACGATTAAAAGTTCGGGGGAGGGGGGGCGGGGGATCGCGTCGCATTTTTCGTGCAGATCTCGAAAATGTTTGATTATCCACGAAGCGTTTAATGAAGAACTCGACGGCCGAGTTTCGGCGCGAGCATGTTAGGTCTGCAATTTAAATCTTTCCCAAAGTATATTGTAATTGAAAATGTTTTTTTACCATTTAAAATCTCATTAACAAACATTTAAAGGCCGCTGCTGAGTAAAAAGGCCGCTTGACTTAATAATCGAGAAATTTTCAGTTTCTGCACTTTACGAACTCGTGAAGCTCCCAGCCAAGTGTTTTTGCACATTTTTCGGAAATTGCTGCCTCTTCCTCGATTCTTCCCTCTTCGCCGCCACCCCCCACCCTCCGCTCTCTCCCCTCCCCTCCGCTCCCTCCACCCCACCCACGGCCGCCGTGGCAGGTTAATTCATCGGCGAGGCGGACATTTGAAAATTCGCCTCGACGAGGAGGCTCGGCCTCGGCCTTATCTCATCAGCTAATTGCCGCGGCAAATCGACGCCCGCCAATGCTCGCTGGATGAGCTCTCGAGTTGCCGGGGGCATGAGGAGGGGGAGAAAGAAAAAGAATAAAAAAAGAAAGAAATCCGTCGTTCGCAGGTGGCGGTCTAACGACGTTCGGCAAGGCCGTGATAAGGGAGATGAACCGTCTGGGGATGCTGATCGATCTGAGCCACACGGCGCGCAGGACGATGAGGGACGCCCTGAGGACGAGTAAAGCGCCCCTCATATTTTCCCACTCGTCGGCCTTCGCCATCTGCAACTCATCCAGGAACGTGCCCGACGACATACTCAAAGAGCTGGTGCGTATAAATCGCCACTATCATTAGCGCGGCTATCATTTATGTTGTAAGCATTGTCCGGATTGTTATTGGCGTGGATGCCGAGGCCCGTGGAGGTGAGCTTGCGCCCGGGGGACTATTGTCTGCCTGAGCTTTAATGGAATCCTTGGGCTGGCCGCGAGTGGGGGGCAGCTCTTGCTCGCTGCGATGCACTTTTGTTGTTGGGGGAGCATGTGGCCTGGACTCGGGGATTCATTTGTATAAAAGGAATCGTTTTCCCGAGCGCTCGGATAATAATGGACTTGGATTGGGATTGGGTTTTATCGTCGCTGGGAGAAGATATTATCGAGGGGGGGGGGAATAAAACGGTGGAATGATAGTAGCCGAGGGGAATTGTTGTAGCAGCGGTCATTATCGGCTTCGATTAGACGCGACAATTAGCAATTGCTTCAGAGAGTGCAAGGGAATAAGATTGATTTAACGTTGTGTGTGCGAGGTCGTGGTTGGTGGGGGTGGTTGTTGGTGTTGATGCGCGCTAATGAGCTAAATTGCAATGGAATATTTAATGACGTCCCTCCCCTATTCTCTTCTTCTCCCTTTGCTTGTTGAATGTGTGTGTTTTTTTAATTAAGAGTCTCGGTGTTGTCTCGGTTTTGGTGGAGCGTTTTAGGCCGGCCAAGATGTTACATCAAGCGCCCGAGAGTATTCGTTTTGGACTGGCTTATGCTTACATCTCCACTCAAACATGGATGTATGGCTTTGAAGTGAATGTAATTTTTCGTAGCGTATTAGTGTAGCTTTGAGAGGATTAGCGTGGATTGAAAGCAGAGCGATAACTCAGCGAGGAAGCATAATATTCGAGGGCGAATTTCCATACAAAAATTATGTATTTCCATCATCGTCCGCCCTTTGTTCCTTCCAATTATTTAATGTTAAAATATTATATTGGATGTAACTTATTGCGAGCATTTCGTTCGATAGGATGGGATGGGGGGAAAAAAAAACTTTGTTTTCCCGGTAACGCAAGAACTGCAAGGTACGTGCATAATCCTCGACGCGCACGCGCGCACATTTTGTTGCAAAATAGGTCAAGGTACTTAAGCGAAAATTTCATTAGTTAATAATTTTCTTTTTAGCCGGCAAGAAAATGCGCGCGGAAGCTTTTGATATAATTATTAGTGAGCTTGCGACGAATGGAAATTAAAAGCGAAAAGCCACATTTATCGCGGAATAAGTTATTTGATATTAAATTCAGCTTAAACGTTAAATGGCATGTTTTATTCATGGTTTGCTTCATTTTCGTAAAGCTTTAGAATCTTAAATTTTTTATTGCCTCACTCGATACTAAGATATCATCTGTATACGAGTTTGAATTCCAATTAATGAAGCGGTGAATTATTAAGTATCAATTTGATTTAAGTGGTGGCATTCTTATCAAAATATAACATTATGATTGTTATTGATTTCATATCTGTTGGCATATCTCGAGGACGAAAGCCTAAAATTCTTTGCCACGTCAATTGATTAACACGCCACTGTTTAGCGACAATGTTATTTATGTAAAAAATATCGATCTCAAAAATAATATTGGAATTGCTTTAAGTTTCTAAAGGGAGAATGTTTTTTTTTTTTATTATTTTTTTTTATTTTATTAAGGCTAGATATAGTTTGAGATTTCTAAAATACTATATGTTAAAATATATTTTCGGCTTTTCTTCGTATTTCTGGATATAATACTTTTCCACTAGATAAACATTTTGTATTTATCTTAAAACGGCTAATAAATCAAAGATATATATTAATAAAGTTTGAATTAAAACTTTTCAATCTTTTCTTTCTTGACATAATAATAGTAATAATAATATGTAATTTAGAAACCTTATGACAAGTGATTTATCGAACATGTATTACGCATGGGCTTAAAAATATATTTAAAGGGTATAATAAAGGGCTATTCGTAAATCTCGTTTTTACATAATAGAAAGAAAAAAAAATATATATATATCGTATAAAGTCAGCTTCAATTTAAAAAATTGATGACGAACTAAGCAATTAAATTTTAATTTTTATATTTCTAGTTTTTATATCACGATTAAGATTTAATTTAAAAAACTTTCAATGAGTCATTTATTAAACCGGCAGTCGGAGCGCAAGTCAAAAGCTTATTATAATGTTATTAAATAAGCATAGAAAAAAAAAGATATATACATACATAAAATTTAATTTGTTTCATAAACTTAAATTTAGTTTTCAAGAGTAATTTATAGGTATATGTGTATATGTATATATATATATGTTACTACGATATTTTATGTTAATGAATTACCATTAAATTCCAAATCTATGATTCGCATTTAATTTTGAACAGATAAAATTTAACTTTGTTATTTATGTGTAGCAATTTTCTGCTAGATAATTATAATTATACACGCGCGCACGCGGCACACACACACACACGTACACGTACGCACACACACTCGGGCACGGAAAAAAAATGGTTACGCTAATTGGCTGTTCTGAAAGTAATTTACTTAAATCTTGGCCGTCTTTGTAGCGTATGTAGAATTAATTTTAGAGATAAGAATTTTCTAAAAAGTTGGAAAAAAAATTCTCTAACCGAAAGGTGGCAATTGTTGGAAGGATGATGTATTGTACTTGCAATACGCTCGCGCACACGCACGTAGACCCATAAACCATGGGTGTTATTACGAAGGTAATTAAAATGAAGTTTTTATGCCAATACTCGGCCAACTAAAAAAGAAAAAATTCATCACCTTTCGTTGAATTATATAAAAGTGAGTTGCATAAATTCATCCACGCCGCCAATGAGAATTATAAACATTCACTAGTATTAATTATAAATAATTGCCCGAGTGACATTGTCTAGTTATCGGCCCCAGCGTGATAACAAGGAAAATTAACGGGCGACGAATAAAGAAAAATCGAAAGATCCGATAGATCTGTGAAATGGCCTTTTCATGAATTTCCCTATTTGTCAGAGCTAGCTTCAGTAATGGCAGCCTCATACTTCATTGGTCGCTTAATGTCGCTTAACGCAGCACCGACGATCCCTTCAAAAAGCACATACTTTCATTGTCTCCGTGCTCCACCCCCCCCCCCCCACACACACACACTCATCGCCCAACCCTTCACACCCACGCACCACGCGACGCTTTAATACGTCGCCCGGTTTCCTCCATACTCATCCCTGTCGTCCGTGTATCTTCTCATTACAACCTCCGCCCAAAATGGCAGATCGACCTGTCCGAAGGCACACACCCGCGGGAATTCATTATTCAAGCCCTGCTCATCCAGTCTCTACAAATTGATTGCACGTTGACGCAGAAGCGAATCCATGCAATATGCCGGCGTCCGCGCCCGACTCACCTGTCCCTCCTCCTCCCTCCTCCCCCTCCCCTCCGCCGCCACCACCGCCACCATCGCCACCCACCCAACCCGTTGCCGCGCACGACCGAGCGCAGAAGGGACGAAAAGTGCAACCAGTTGGTTCATCGGTGCTTTAGGTTCATCGGGTCATTAGGCGGCGACAAGACACGAAGGACACGACAATGCCGAGGTTGAAAAATTGTCGCCGAGTCGGAGAGCTTCGTGGCTTCTTCGGCTCCCTCCGCCCTCGGAGATAACGAGGCGGTGGTCGGGGGGCGGGGGGGGGGAGTCCCGCACCGCCGAGTTGTTTCATTAAAATGCAGGGTTGATCTTTCGAGGCGCACTTCAGAATATATCCGTACGTGATTTCATTTCCTTGATTGCAACGTTTCGGCGGCACTTACTCTTGCTTCGCCTGCTCCTGTGGATTTCCCGAATTTTCCAAGGCCGCGTCAGAGCTTCCCAGCAGACCTGCGAAGCGCGTTGAAATGGTTGACGGAGCTCCTTAACTAATTAGTGCATATTTAGTGGAGAGATCGCACAAAGCCCTCGATCATCACTAACGAGGGGACTGCCGGCCTCTCCTTGTGCTCTTTTCTATTTCAAAAAGGCAAATCGGGCTAATGGAACGGCCCAATGTGCCATTCGATTGCCACGAACATCTCTTCGCGACTAAAATACAGAGATCCCACACTGCCAATTGAACTTCCGAGGGACTTTGCGATGCTCGGAAGACTGTAATGGATTCCAATGAAGAGCAATTATTTTAAGCATCTTTCCATTAATGTATTTACGACATTTGCAATCGCGTGAATTCGCAACTACACTGGAGGAAAAAGGGGATGATGCGTAAATCCTTCTACCTGCGTCATGAAATTGCATTCGTAAATAATTCTACGAGTGTTTATTTTATAAAAATGGAGTTGATTGATCGTAATTAAATGCTTTTTAAACGGTGGATGAAAATTCTCCGTTAAGCCATTGATTATTAATGGTAAAAGGTTATTCTTTATCATTTTTATAAAATATGAATTGTAAAATTTGATGTGATAATTATTTGCGTTAGTACTGAAATAAATAAAAAGTATTAATTTCAGGGTACGCGATGTGATAAGCTATTTGGTGCTTTGAAAAATTATCAAACTTTTTAATAGCACTAGTGTTCATTTTCTTAATGTAAATGTCTATGTCGATGAAATAGTTTAAATGAAAAATTTGCTAACTGACAGGAATTCATAACGACATTCGCATAAATACATTTATTTTATAATAGACATTACAATTCAAGTAATTTTAGATTACCGACATTTACGGCAAACCAACTATTAAAATATCCTTATAAGATAGAGCCTTTTCAATTGTTTATTTAATGTTATTTAATTACACGTAAGGTCCGGTGAATGCCACGGGATTATTGAATAAATATTGCAATTGTGATATTATTTACCAACCTAAACGAATTAATTTTAATAGCTTTTTAACATCGTTTGCGTGGTTGATAAGAGTACCTTTATAACAATTACGTGTATATAATGACTAAAAAGCAAACGCAACCATGTCCAGAAAATATCGAAAATAAAAATGTAATTAATATGCATGTACACACATGCTTATTGCGAAGAAAGGTCGCGTCAATTTAATTTACCACCTTTTAAGAGTGAATTTAGTACAATTATCGCAATAATTATAGATAAGCATTAGTGTGGATATATTCGATTGTTTTAGCCCAAAGAAATGGCAAGTTTTCACGATTTTCATTCACGAGACAATAATGTATCAGACTTTAAATACGGATTCAATGCATTTAACACAGAATTTGGAATGTTTGAATGGCATTCGAGTTTTTCCTACTTTAATCACATTTCTTAAAATCATTTGGAAAACAAGCGCTAAGGAATGGTAAAACGCGACAATAAAAAACGAGCTCAATTTAAATAAATGCATTAATAGAAGAGTTCGGCCTTTGTTGGAGCGATGCTTCTTAGTTTAAGCAGAACCTGGCCATTTAATCGGAGCCATAAAATAAAAGTCTAATGTAAAAACTCGACTGGAACATCCTGGTTAAATAGTTAAGGTATCGATTTGCGAGCGCGTCCGAGTTTGTTTACGTATACCTGCAGCCTAAATAATGAGAGAAGAGCGAATGAGAGAATGAGAAAAGAGTGAGAGCTCCAATCGAGGCAACGTAATCCTAGAATATAATTTGGCAATTTATTCTTTGCAATTTAGCATGCCGAATTGGGTGAAAATGCGATGATTCGACAAATTTTCTACTGATCCCTCCTCGCCCCCCTCCCCTCCATTCCCAACCAACACTACTCATTGTCATCGTCTTTTTTCTAGGTAAGGATGGGGTTAGGAGAGTAGAGAGTTGCGTACTTGCTTGTGAAAATGTTCCTCACAATGCTGCTTTGACAAGGGATTTGTGCTTGTAATGAAATGAAGCCTTGAGGCTCGCTGATATTCGGAATTTCGCCGACGTCGCTTTTACATGTGCATATCGATAAATTTACCAAACGGTATACAAGACGACTTTGTCTGCGGTATTTGCAGCTCTTGCAATTGTGTTAAGCGTATCGATTTGACCGTACACGCAATGTGAAACATTGCGTTAACTTTAGGCGAGCACATATCTACGGCACAACTTAAAGTAGATTTTAGAATCGGACAATCGACTTCAAGTTCAAAGTTGAATTCCCTTTTGATCTACGTCCGTAATTGATTTCCTTCAATTCATATTATAATTAAATTCGTTGCTTCCGATATGTTGGCAATAAAGTCAATAGTGACGTTGATTTCCAGTATCTTTGCTTTTCACTTAAAGGGTTACATTCAGGCAAGCTCTGTTCAACGAAAGATTTGATAAAGTTAATTACGGCACTCCAATCAATGTTCATCAATACAATTACGTAATTATTATATCGTGATTATCAATATGTTATTAAAGTCAATACTTTGCGAGTGACTTACTTCCAACTGATTTCAATGAACGGCAATAAATCGGTAATTTCAAGGTTGACTTGAGCATTCCATTTAGACATTCTTTAAATAATTATTATTTGTTGTACGCTCGATGTTACGAGGAAGCAACATATGCAATTAGAGATCAAATCGAGAAAAACATGCGACTTCAGATACTTATTTCATTAATTTAAATCCATTGCACTATGTATGCATGTGGTCTTAATGTTCGGGATTATTTTTATTTCTTATTGTTTTTCTTTAAAAATGCCTTTTAATGCATTTAAAATGTTGCCAACTTTATGCCTATAGAAGCAAATATTTTAATTTATTTAAAATTTTTCAAATAGTTGAAAATATTGTGGTTTTCAGAAATGCGAATGGCGAAACGTACACGCACGTAAAAGGATGCGGAGATGCTCGCGCATGCGCAGTACAATGCAAAATATGCACAAATATGGATTTTGTAGTAAATAGGCATTTGAAATTGCAAAAATCTGCAAAGATTAGTTCGTATCGATTGCGAAGAGAAGAAAATCTTTGTTCTTAGAATGCCGTTAAAAACCTAAAGGGATTTTCTGTAATTGGAAATAAATATTTCTCGTGTTAAAATTTTATTTATTCAATTTAGTGGATTAATTTTTGTCCTGAAGTTTGAAAAATAACTTAACGCAAATGTTAAGACGAATGAAACAATCGGTATGATCAATGAAATGTATTGTATTTCTTTTATGTTAAAAGCAAAGTTGCTTACGTCAATATTAAAAATGGATTACTCGTTTAAAAATCACGCAAAGACATTAGTATTTTTACTTTATTTTAACAAATTGTTCTGCCTGCTATCTGTTCGTGATCTTCATACGTATTTTCTATTCAATTGAATAAGAACGGCAAGCATCTAATTAGTTTTTCGAGTGAGATATTTTTTAATTCTTAAAAATAGTGACCAATACAATTATTATTCTTATAGTTTTCTATCTAATTAACGGAATCTTTAGTATTCCAGTCTTATTCCAATGACCAATGTTAATAACGTAAATTTTAAATGCTCATTAAGAGGGATTTTATTTTCGTTTTGCGTTGTTTTGTTTCGTTTAATTTTACGTAGAATGTAGTTGACACGAGAATTGTCAGTATCGCTTTATAATAAATCATTATAGGTGTATTGCAAATGGCATATTGCAAAAGCTCGTGGAAAATGTATGGTATCAGCGAAGTACGACGAGGTGCTTCTAGTGCAGTAAGTTTACGCCACTGAATACCGTAATTGAATAATTAAGTAATTTTACAAAACTCCTAAAATTTTATACCACCAAGTTGCAGGGTTCAATGTGGGCTGCATTATTGTTAACCTTAGGGGGTTCGTATATGTATACGAAAATATAGCCTCAAGTGGGTTTGGCAAGGCAATGTATGTTGTATTTGGTAAATAATATTGCAATGTAATATATAGGCCGGGTAAGTCTATACGGAAAATAAGCTTTGCCATAAATCTTGGCCTCAAATTGAAAATAAGTTATATTCACAATGCACAGGAGTTCATATATATATATATATATATTGTTATCAATTTTAAAACCGTGGAAAATATGCAATCGATATTTAATTTATGTACTCGCGTTAGTTGCTTATTTCTATTTATAAAAAAATGTTTTGTACAAACGATATTCAAAATAATAGGCATTGTTGTGTAATCATTGGATGAAAAATAGTGGATCGCGGCGAGTTTCGTCAGAGAATAGCATTGATAATAGTATCGAATTAATGCCTTTCGGTAATGCAAATAATTAATATACTTTGTATGTTATTAATCAGAAGGATGACATACTTTCTCTGGGCAAAGTTAAAATTAAAAAATGCTTGAGCGAAAGATACTCTTAAATATTAAGATATAAATTACCCTTTTATAGAAGAGAGAGATGGAGAGAGAGGGAGAGAGAGGGAGAGAGAGATTGATTCACTTTGTAAAACATATTGATCAAATGCGTTGCGATATTCTAATAAATTATTTCAATGGACACATGATACCGAAACGCAAGACTTTTTTAATGCAATAATTGATGGCTAACGGTTTCACATTGTTTCACCCAGAGGAAGCTTTAGCCGGCTTATTCGAATCTCCTCGCTGCCAACTATGCCATTTAAAAGTTTTCGCATTTAAATTTTATCAACTACATAATATAATATAATACTTGATAATTTGGTCACGCCAGACGGTCCCCATTCTTGGAAAGTGCATTTCACTAATAAACTCACGACATTATCCCTGGCACGTCCCACGCCCCACCCCCTCTCCACCCTCCACCCCTCCACCCCCCGATCTATAAGTCCGCGGGCATTTGCATCTTCGATTCCAGACGTTTAGAAAATTATAAATTTCTTGATTCTTCGTTGACCCACTGATTATTAGTGCATTGAGTCAGCAGACTTGGGTGCACGTGCAACAGCACAGCTCGGTTGAGTATGCTAAGCAAGCGTAACCCGCAAGATTGATGAGACTTTTTGCTTCCATTGCGCGATAAATAAATTGTAATGGAGCGCGGAAGTAATGCCCAGCCCCCCACTCCACCCCCACCTACTAGCTGTCAGCTACTATCATTCCTGCGCAAGCGCTTTATTAAGATAGAGCTCCGAGCTCCAATCGGCCAAAGTGTCCTGCGGTCGCAAAAAAAAGGTGGTGCCGCAGCCACCCCGAGGGCCAGGTATTATCGAGGAGTAGTGTGCTCTGAGAAAGAAGCGAGGGAGCAATGGAGATATTGACGTATTGTTGTTGTGCCCGCAGGCCTCGAACGGCGGACTGGTAATGATCACGTTTTACAACTACTTCGTCAAGTGTGGCGAGCAGGCGACTGTTGCCGACGTTGCCCAACACATTTATCACATTAGGAATTTAATTGGAGTGGACCACGTCGGCGTGGGCGGCGACTTCGACGGCATTAACAAGTACGTATGTAAACCGTGGCTGGGGAGGCGCCTTTTAGTAATCGACGTATACCCGGCTAATTAAGAGCTCGCCTACGCTCCTCTTGTTTGACTAATAAATGTCTGGGCGTAGTCGCGCCCCCCCCGCATAGGTTTAACTCTGCTTAACGCCTCCGCGAATCTCTCTGTTTACGCGATTAAGCTTTAAGCTCGATCCTTGGTGGCTCGGGACCTTTCCCAAGCATGGTTAATGCGCCAGGCACGGCATCGCCACCTAAACAAACATCCACTCGAAATCGTCGTGCGCCTGTGCTTATGCTCGCACAGTTCGTGGGGAGGTGGCGCGTTCCGACGGGAGGCAGACTTGGGGGGGGGGCCGGGAAAGTTAAAAACAACTGGCACTCCCGATATATAGGCGCTCGAGGAGGCGAATGCTCGATCGAGTGGCTTAACCGTGCGCCGCTCTCCCGCGAGTCCTTAGGTTTAATCAGCCAGCCACTCGCTCTTGCCAATGAATAACTTTTCATGGACATGTGGCACGAGCGCGCAGTCCATTACGCCGCAGCTCTATTGCGTCACGCACCCCCCCACTTTTTCCCGCAAACTTGATAAAGCGTGTGCGATGATTGATAAAGAGTGTGACATTTTAGAAAATTCGTACCATCATTTATGGCTATATTATCGGCGAGTGGCATCATCCACGGCCATAACCACCCGGGGTTATATCTCGCAAATGCGAATGGACTTATCAAGACGGGAAAGCGATTTATGACGCAGAGACGCTACGTCGTATTATTGCAGATCCATTGATGTTGAGCTTTGGGTAGAAGCGCGAGGGCGGATTTTTTTTTTTTTTTATTTTCTTTTAGCTCGAATGGGTTATTAACTTATTGTCGACGAGGTCATAGTTTTACGAGTCCGGTCGATCAATTGCAGCGTCTCTCGAGTCATCGGTTCTCAGATATTCAGCTAAAACACACTGCGCACACTTGCGAAATAAAGTAAAACTCGACTTTTGAGATTCATAAAATGGACGTGCCGCAGGTGTGAAATGTGTTGGTGAACTTCACTGCGAACTTGGAAGTCGTGAGAAATTAATCAGCACGCAGTCACATAGGGGTCCAAGTGTTAATCGGGAATTATAATTAATTTGTCTGTTCGTTGGCGTTTCAAGTGAACAAATATCGAATGGAAAAGAATCGGCTTATTGAAAATTTGCCTCTTAGGAATGCGAGTTAAACGGGAAATTTCACGAACTTTATTCTCTTTATTTATTTAAGAGCTAAATGGCGCTTCCTATGTTACAAATATTTAATAAACGTTTGAATGAACAAGTGTGATTGTTATTGCAAGGAGTGGCAGATGAAACGAAAGCTAAACAGCCAAGCAAAAAACTATAAAATTGTAATAAATAAAAGCCCCTTGAAATTATTGTGTAATATTTATTGCCCGCTAACTTCTTAATATAAGGGATTGAGCTTATATGATTATATAAAAAAAAAAAAAATGATTTTCACTGTCAAATTAAACATGTGCAAAAAATGCTTTACGTATTCAGAAATTGTAAAAAAAATTCGCGACCTAGTCGATTAAAACATACCCAACTAAGGTTTAACTAACAATTTTGAAATCACATTACTCCAATCTTTCATTTACATACATATTTAAATACATGTTCTATCAAAGCTAAAATTCATGCGCTAGATATGTAGAAAATACAATCTATGCTTAGCATAATGTTTTATCGTTATTTATGATTTATATACAAGCGAATGCGCGAGTACGAAGTTTCTATAGAATTTCAATATTTATCTTGCCAAAATTATACGAATATAAATACACATTAGAGCTTAAATTCGCAATTTTCGCGTGTTTATTTTATTGAATAAGTTTTATTGCATGGAATTAATTTAATCTACATAACGGAGAATTAAGTGGTTTAGCAGGAACAGTTGTTTTAATTATTTTAGCTTCTTTAATTTCGTTTAAGCTTTGAGGAATGAGACTGCAAATTAAGGATGCTAATTAAATGTTTACGGTACCAATTCGATAGCATCGAATTGAAAATTTTTTGTTCTTTTAGTACTTGGGATAAGCAGTACTATATTTGCTGACTTTTAGTCGTCCGAAGCTTATTGCCGTTGAACATTAGAATATACGAAAATTACATTTTGTCCAAATACTTTCCATTCGCGTTTGTTTCTTATTGATATTCGAAATCAAGAGCAATTAGTGCAAGTTATATATATATTTACGTTCAAAACGTTTAAAATAGGGAAAAAAATCAGTTGTAAATATATTTTAGAACTTGTCACAACAATTTCTCGAACAATTGTACTAGGTCGAATAATACTAATTAAATAAATAAATATATATATATATATATATATATATATATATATATATAGATGATACGGGTTTGCATAACAAGATAATATGATTTATTATGGGCTGATGATGAGTTCATACAGAACAATCGCAAGTATACAATTTTGTAAAGGTTGATTATTGGTAATCGAGCAGTAATTTTAAGCAGATATAAATTAGAAAATATATTATCATTATCAAGCTCATATATATATATATATATATAAGCAGATGTACGTGGGAGAAAGTGGGTTTTGTAATTGTGACCTTTTTGAGGACACGCTTATTGTAAGTTATTATATACTATATTACATATTGTGGTATATGCGCTGAAAAAAAAGTTGTTCCGAGTTCCGTGTTTTTCATCAAACTGTCGCTTCGAATAAATGCCTAGATTATATATCACCTAGCCCAACATTTTAATGTGAAAAGCTCGAACTTAGTTACTTAATTATGAGTAAGGGTTGACGCTTTCATTTATTTCATAAACTCTGTCAAACTCGATATTCATATATATATATATATATATATATATATATGTATATATATATGTGTATACTTGAGTTATTTGAAATTGCATTGAAATTAATCAAGATACTTTGGACTTATGATGACTGGGTAAAGTAGTTAAAGAATACTATAAATGTAGGAGAGGAGTATTGCAAAACGTCAATGTGTATTAGTGTATGCAGTTGTTTTTACATTCGGCGGCTCGTAGGATGTATTTCTAAATAAAATCAGAGCAAAATTACATTACGAGCAATTATTGGATGAATGAAAAAAGTATCTTTATTTGGTAGGATTTTTGTTGGTTTATTTTTGAAATCACGTTCAAGTTCACCTGAGTTGCATTTCTCTTCTTTGCCTGAGTCAGGCACATGCCATACTCGAGACGTCAGAGAAAAAGTGAATGCACTTGAGATGTAACGTAGATGAATTTCAAGGACTGAAAAATAAGTAAAAATAAATTAGATCTTTTAATTAAAAGCCTTCTCTAAAGAGATTATTGGTAAAACCTAAATACATTTTTTATTCAACGTCCGGCCTTTTAATTAATTGCAAATCTTTAATTCTCCATGATTCACATTTAAGCGCAATAAGTCAAATACAATTGTTATGTCAACACTTTTGGCTTCAACGTGAATTTTGAGCGTGAACAGTTTGAACAACGGAATGTTTTAACAACGTAGCTGAAAAGTTCAATTTTAATAAGTGATTTTAAATATGTTTCAAATTCATTGAACGGATGTTTTTAAAGCTTGTATATTTTATTTATGAAAAAAAAAAGAAAAGAAAAGAAGAAAAATAAGAAAACTAAAGAATAGAAATAGATGAGTTTATTACTTGTCAATAAGTAATGAGTTCATTCGAGCTTAACTTAACATTGAAATGAAGAATATTGCATTTGCAGCTCATTTTTCTCGAATGAATAATGTTGCGATATCGGAGCAGTGCAATTTAATTAATTTTATTGTGTTGTCAAAAGATTATTTGTGGCTTCCTCTACAGTCAAGCCGGACTAAGTAATATTGAATTTCTGCAGTATTGAGAATAATAGTCCTTGCCAAGAATCTTTAATTAATATTCTTTCAGCGAATATTTACTTTATTTTTTGTTCATTGAGTTTGCGAAGCATCGCTATTTCTGGTAACTGTTTGGAAAAAAAAGAAAAAGAAAAAGAAAAAGGAAAAGAAAAAAGTTTAAACTAGTTGTACTTTAATGCTACAATTTATTATCATTTTTATATGAAGCTTAAGACCTGTTGGGGATTTATCACAAATTTATTGGCCACATTAGCATAATTGGACCAAATATTTTTTTCCACAAATCTTTTGCCCACATTACAGAATGAAATCTGTCTTAAATAAATTAATATACTCGCGTAATACGTTGCCAGCAGTATTAATCAATTTTTTTTACTTTCAATTAATTCGCCTCATTACATCACTCAGTCACTTCAAATTGGTTCTCACATTAAGCATTAAAATGAAAGAATAAATATATTCAAATGATTTATTAAATAGTTGTTGTAGAGGCCAGTTAAAGGGCAATAATAGTTGAATAATTAATTGCTCGGTACAATTGATAAGAACCTCTTAAGCATCGAATATCAATGGAACGGAATACCATACAAAATAAATACGATGAAAATGGCTTTTTGAAATTCAAGCATGACCATCCGATTCTATAAATGTTAATAATATTTGACGCGCGATTAAAGATTTTGCCTCATTCGATAGTAAATTGCATACAAGTCGATAATACAGCGTGAAAAAGCTGTGTGTGTGTGTGTGCATCACATTATTACATCACAGTATTATTATTCAATGTAATAACGTAAATGAGCGGTCGTCGTTGTTAATTCGATTAGAGTCGAGATCGCCAACAAAAGCTTCCAAACTTTCGGCCATGGAAAATTCAGCGAGAGAAAACACAGCGATACACGTGTCTGGTAATCCCAAGGAAATACGCGGAGAATGTCATAAGAATAACGCAACACGGGGCATTAAAAATGCATCACGTAGGATTAATTTTGCCCATTAAGCGGCAGCGATTGCCCGAGGTTTCCTTGGCGAGTGGCGAGCAAAAGTTTCGCGAATATCCGGGGAAAGAAGAGGGCGGCGAGTGCGCCGGCATTAATCGCCAAAGTGGAAATCCCGAGCCTAATTAAATGCCCAGGACATTAAAAATTGTGCTTTCCAGGACGCCACGAGGCCTCGAGGATGTCTCCAAATACCCGGAACTATTTGCCGAGCTACTGCGCAGCGACAAGTGGAACGTGCTCGATCTTAAAAAGGTCGCTGGATTAAATTTACTGAGGGTCTTACGCCAGGTAAAGGAAGCTCGTACTCTTTTTTTTTTTTTTTTTTCCCTCGACTCCTGCTCTCGCTCCCTCCGCCACCCTCTCCTAGTCCGAATTCGCTCTCTCTCTCTCGCGCTCTTTTGCTCTCTCCCACGCTCTCTCCCTCTCTCTCTCCCTCTCTCTCTCCCAGTCAGAATGTGCCCCTCTCTCTCACCCTCTCTCCCGCCCGCTCTCCCGCTCTCTAGCTTCGTGGGGCGGAGGGATGGACGGGTGGACGGATGTGTGCGTAGGTGTGTGTGCGTGCGCGACTCGGCCGAGTTCCCGCGCACAGATATGTTTCGCCTTTGCTCGCCTTCTCGTATCGATCTTCGCGCTGCGCGAGTCCCGGATACACAAGTTATCTAGATCTGGAAATAATTTTTATCGGGATATTGGCATTTGACGCGTGTGCGCGCGAAGGGAAAAAGTTGGAATCTATTTAACCCTACTGCGGCCAAATTCATTTCTGTCCTTTGGTTTCGTTTAGGCAGGTGACTTTGAATTTATAGCGAGCGGCTGGACAATCTCGTATTAAAAGAAATTGCAAAGAAAAGTACAAAGAAAAGCATTCGTTTGCTGGCTCGCGAATCGCTTATAAAGCATCAATTTATTTATTTATTTAATATTATAGGCCGGATTGGATTCTCTGGCAAATACATCAAGTTTACATTGATTGGTCGCTCAAGAAGCGCATTCGTAAAATTTCTCGTTTACATTTTAGACGAATGCTTAATAGGTGGTGCGCTGAATTCTGGAGTAATAAAAATCTCTCTCTCTCTCTCTAATGGAATTCTTATTTTGACTCTGTTAAAGAGAGATGCGCATTAAAATTAATTTCCTCCTCGAGAGAGGCCAAGTGTAATGATGCTTTACCTCGACGACTCACTCGTATAATGAAAATGGCAGGCTCCGCTTAAGCTGTATTAAAGTAATACGGGACATGTTTCATTCTTGCCAATAAATACGGAAGATTAGTGTGCGTTAAATTTTATTAGAATTTTACTTGTCGTCAAAAATGTAGTACACCAGCCTCATTATTACGCACATTTCGAGTACGGAGATGGTTATATGGCTGGATGGTCACTTTGGAGTTTGATTTGCTGGTGCGCTAGAAAATAAAGAAACATAATATATTTATCGCCCAATGTCTCCACTTAACTAGAATATTAGAATAATTGCCATCGGCTTCCATTCCAAATATATTTCCATAATTAATTGCGAATCTCGAGATTGTTACTGCTGCTGAAGTCGAGAGCAGGCGATATAATATCTCTCCATTTTCCCTGGAAATACTTTACGATACTTGTGTACGTTTCACGAGGGCAATCGCGCGATTTCTTGCGGCGAGCAGAGAATTAAATTATCAATTGAAAAATCAAAGAATTATTGTTTATGTTTGCATATATGCATTTATGCCCCCGTGAACGCCATTAAAAGTGCACAATTTCTCTTTTCGCGTGCTCGTATTATGTGAATTTCAAATTTGTTGTAATTCGTGCTTTACAATTTTAATAAATTGCACGAACCAATGCTGAAATAGAGCAATGTAACTAATGCTCGTGTAATCGGAAAAGAGATAGTAGTACACTCTGCATACATTCTTTACGAAGCTGCGCTCAATGCTCCGGGGCTTTCGGGAGGCAGAGAGGGAGAGAGAGAGAGAGAGAGAGGAATTATTTTACAAAGTTATTTACTACATTATTTTCAAGGTAGGTGAATTTAAAGCGAAATTGTGCGCTGGAAATTTATTTTGACGAACTTAAAGTAAGAGAGTGCCATCCGCGCTAACCCAATAACAATAACAAAGAGCATTGGTATATCGTATTAGTAGCTACGAGTGCATTTCTAGAGATGCGAAAAAAAAAAAAATATCCGAGAGGAGGCAGGGTGCGGCGAGTGCCAACTTTTATCCTCGGAATTACGTGGCAATTGTTTAAATATTCAATTGCCTTAGCGCATGACACGCGGCTCCTCCCTTCCTTTCACGACGATTGCTCGCTCGCGGCGGCTCACTTTATTAAATGTGCGCCATTGTGCTTGCGCAGCGTCGATCCAACAACACCCGCGAGACCGAGAATTGATATCTTTTTCAAGGCGCCAAGTGCACGCAGACTCGCGAGACTTAATCAGTTGTAACGCGCGCTCATCTTCGCCTTAAACTGCTTTTACCGAGCAATGTAAGCGGAGGCTCGTCCGCGATACCACTCCCACCCCCGCTAATCCTTTATACTTATGTTCCCACCCAATATCCCCGTGCCTACTGTTTAATTCGCTTTGGCTCACTTGACTTCAATGAGATTTACAAGGCCAATCCCAACGCTTATTATTATTATTATTACTGTCTCCTGCTCTGCTCGATTCAGTTGTCTTCGAGCTCATTGCTTGCCTACCCGACTCTCTCTCTCTCTCTCTCTACCCACCCCTCTGCTCGCCTCGGCAATTTGGGTTAAAAAAGCCACTAGATATTCACAAGTTTGCACTTAAAGTGGAAAGATGTGTATTATATTCAGCGTTATATCGGAATAGAATGCTTTATCCCGTCGGAGTGCATTGTTATCCGCGTTAGGAGCTTATTTAATATTGCAAATTGTTGGAATTCAGTTGATTGCACTTTGGAGAATTATTTTCGAGAATGTGCCTTTATCTGCCGCTTGTAATTTTTCTTGTAATCCTCAAACACAAAGCACATCCCACGATGTCAACGACAACAACAATTTTCGCGCACTAACAAAAGTTGGAGGCGCACGGTAAGGAAGTATTATGCCTAGTTTCTATAATCAGTACGAGAAATTCTCGTGCCTGGCAATAATATAAAGTTTCGCGCTCGAATGGCTCGATCTTCTTACATCCGGTAATTGCGTTAAAATATTATGGAAGAGGGTCCATAAAATATGCGTGATATATCAAAATAACCAGCCTCGTGGCCCCGCTGCATTGTCATCTGCTTCGCGAAACTTGCAGATTTATTTGCCGACCCATTTACACTTGCACGCGCATATTTTCCTCCGTGTAGAAATAAATGATTTTCTGGCACCGATACTCAACGCCATATCTCAATTTTATCACGCATTACTTGAATGCCTCGGGCTTGCTTGCCGCTCTCATTGTTTCTTATGTAAATACGAGACTGCTCACCCACCCCCCACCCCTTTTTTTATAATTTAATTTACACGCTTTAAGCAAGGTCGATATGAAAATGCAGCCCCGGAATTGCAAAGTCAAGTCGATTTATTTATGAAAGCGCGTCGAGGACATGAAAGCATTCTGTCTATTTGGCAAGGGTTATTGTCGGCAGAGGCGAAGGCCCTTACAGCCCTTAATTTCACAGGCATTGTCGAAGAAAATTACAGCCGCCTTTCCCGTGTAATCCGTCAATGACAGGATAAAGTAGCAAAAAAAAATAGTCGATAGTCATAGCAATCCCCGATGTTCCTCTTGAATTGCAGGTAGAGCACGTGAGGGACGAGATGAGGAACGCTGGAGTGATGCCGTCCGAGGAAGTCCTGGATTCCCCAGACACGACCGGCGTTTGCTCCCTGGACATAAACTCCGTGCAGCGAGCC
>JAPYYT010002012.1:0-21346 GCA_030522565.1 Ceratosolen corneri
CTCGGCGATCCGGCTAAGCGCCGTTTACTAGACACCGCCGCCATTATATTTCGGATAGTAAAGACAATGCGTAGTCAAGTGCGAAAGTGCGGGATAACATTAACATATATACAATCGCACCTTGCGTAACGTGTAAGTGCGGCCATCACACCGTGCATATACAATCCGCACTACGCGCCTCGTGAAGGTGCGGCTCTTCACATTTGTAACGACAATAGTATTATTAATTATATTCATAACTGCGTGAGTTTTCTACCATTATTATAAATTCAATAAATATCTCTTTTGTTCAACATTAATTTCCAATTTTTTCACCCTGCTATCTCAACCCTTTCAGTATCTGAATTTCACACTCGGGTTTTTACGCCCGAACAGTATTATACATATATATCTTATATATAGTATAATATAATAAAATTAAAACATAATTTTTTGTATCAACTGTATTATTTTAATTATAAAATCCTAAAATTCAAATGATACTTATTAAATTTATATTTAACAAAATTATTAATAAAACCAAATATTAACTATAACAATAACGTATGAATAAATTAAATGCTATTATAAATCATATAGTAAATTTTCATGGTCATTATAGTTATTATATTTGATAAATTACTTTTTGAAAGATGATAAAAATATACAGAAAGCAATTGTTTTTTATTAAGTTTTCTTTATTAAAAATTCAAATAAATTTTTAATAATTTTCCAACTATTTTTGCTTAAAATTCTAAATAATTTATCATAGCATACTTAAAAAAAATTAAATTTTACATAAATTACACAAATATTTAGTTTTTTATAATATAGTGACAGAGCCTTAATAAATAAGATTTTAAGATTGATTATCGTTTTAAATAAGGTGCTTTCTCTATAATTTATGAATTCTGTTACGCTTACTTTTGTTATAAGTGTAATAACACGAGCATGTTCTCGAAAGTGATCGATAATGAGTTTATCGACTCTTGATGGACTACCTTGAAGTCGGGGAATTGATATGCTATTAGCACTTGTTACTTTTTTTCCAGGAAAATGAGCAGCAAGGCCAGCCTCACATTTCTTACGCTCCTTCTCCAATTGTTTGAATTGTTCGTAAGTTTGTTCTAATCTTGAATATAATATCCTAGATGAACCTGATCTTCTTATTGAATTACTATTTCTATGTCCTAAGCCACTCTCAAATATGGACATAGATGATGGTACAGTTAATGGTATAGGTATTACTGTATGAGTAGAAAACACTTTCGTTTTCGTGCTCTGTATCAATCCGGGATTAAAAAAAATGTCGGTAGATGGAGATATTGTTGGCAAATTTTTTGAATGGTACTGTTGTTGACGTTGTTTTAATATACCATTGAAAAAATTATCAGTGCTATTATCATTATTAACAAGGTGTTGCTGATAATGTTGCTGTGATAAAGGATTATTAGACGGAAAATTCATGCTGTTTGATAAATCGTATCCGGTCTTCATTTTATAAGACTGACTATTCGAAATATTACTGCATATTTTATCATTAACCTGTAAAGAATAAACAATAATTATAATATAAATTTTAATAACAATATTTAGAAAATTAAACCACTAATTATAATTATTTAAAATAATTTTTTTATAAAGTAGAATAATTAATACAATATTTGTTAACTTAATTTTATTATAAATATTTATTACATAGAATTTAAATAAGTAAATAAATTTTTGTATAAAAAAATATAATTAATTTAATTTAATTTTATTATTTTTTAAATATTGCTACCATTCTTTATAAACAAAAAATAAACAGTTAAAATGTTATAAAAAATCAACTAACTTGAGAATTTCGTTGTTGCATGCATTTCACTGTATTGGCATTATTAACAATCAAGCGTTGAGATTCATTAGTGGTCTGATAATTGAATTTAAGCTGCTGCAATTGCTCATTTTCTAGAGATGCAGCAGCAGCTGTAGATAAATTATGAGAGTAACCAATTGGGGAGAATACGTGTTTTTCATACGATTTGCCATTAACGCTATTGTTACCCTTAGAACTCAACATCTTCATAAGTGTAGTATTGAATCTTTCGTCAATAAGCGATATTCCACTGTTGCTGTGACTATCATTATTTGAATCAAATTGTTGCGATTCAGAGAGGTTCAAGTGATTATTAGCAAAACGTTTGTATGAATGTTCAGTCGCCAATGACACCACCTCATCTAGCTTACAGCTACGAGAATTTTGTTGTTGCTGTTGTTTTAAATACAACCGCTCACTAGATGTATCAATGTTGCTAACAATTAAATTGGACGTCTCATGATAATCTTTGTACTAAACGAACAATTTATCATACATTTTATTTAGTCATTTTGTTATGATTTAATAAAATAACAATTAATTGTTCAAATGAACACGATAAATAAATATTTTCTTTGATATTTGAACAGGCCTTCAAAGGATACTATTTTTAATTTTACAAGCTGATTTTGAGTATGTTTTAAATTATTTTGATTTTTCACTTTTTTTTATAGTTCAAAAATTAATTTAATTTCACATATATATTAATAAAGTCCAAATGAAATTTTATCTATTTTTATAAAAAATTATCTACTTGTATAACAAAAATATTTCAAAAATAATTTTTTTTTTTTTAAATTACTGACTTCAAAGTATTCTTTATTGAAATAAAAATAACTTTTAATAATTCTGTTTAAAAATTAAATTTTGAAAACTGTTTTCATGAAAATAAAAAAAATAAATAAAATCTTAAAAATCTTGTATCAGAATTAGAAGAGTTAGAATGTAATGTAGTATAATGTAGTAATGAATGTAATAGAATGTAAACTGACTATGTATATATAAGTTGAAAATTTTTTAAATAATTTATAATTAAATATATTAATATATAATATAAATATATTATTAGCTCACCTCTTCATATTTTCTTTGTTGAAGGTTATTAGAATAGTAATTGTTAGCAGGAAAATGCTGCACTGACGAGTTTGATAAAAAACCAGAATCAGCACGAAAATCAGTTACGATTGAGCTAGGATGATAGCCTTGACTATTAGCAGTCATGTTGTAGGAATCGTGAACGTTTAGTATGGAATTGTTATGAGAATTCTGGGGTATGTTGCAATTAAATTGCATTTCGTTAAAAGTATTATCTACTGAATCAAGTGATAAATTCAATGCAACATTTAAATTATAATCAATATTATTACAAGACTGTAACTGTGAATAGTGTCCAAACAAATCCTTAATACATTTATTATTAAACAAGGTATTAGACCAATTGGCAGAATGAGGATTGTAATTTACGCTACTGGTTGTCGTAATTATACCATTATTAGATAAAGGAATATATGATTTACGAATAGAATTGAAGCATTCATCATTTATAATCTGAGCTTGATATTGTTGTTTTAATTTCTCAACACTATTATCAGATATATGTACAGTTCTGTGATAAAAAAATATTATTCCTTATTAAATGTATCGAACTATAACATTTTTTTATTAATAAAATATAAAACATTTTTAAAATATATTAACATTGTAAAATACTTAAATATTTTCTCATCTTAAAACCTCATTCTCATTTTTGTTATAAATAAAATAATTATGATTATAAAATTAGATAATAATTATAAGAATGATAATGCTGAAATTATATTTAATATTTTAAGCAAATAGCTTATTGATAAACATAAAATTTCATAGTATTTATTGAATCCATACCTCTGTACATTATTGATGTGTCCACTAGTATATGAAGTAGCCCTATCACAGTTTTGTTCTTTCAAACAACGTTTAAGATTCAGTGAATTTAATCCAGTACAGACATTTCTATATTCTTGCTCATTTTCATTTATATTTAATGAATTATTTTCTTCTCGTACTCGAGGATAAGTCATATGAAGATCATTAGTATTTGTGAGATATGCATTTGTATCTAATCTAGTTTTATAGTCTAGTGCTATTGAAGTCCCAATTTCATATTCTTGCACAGTACCATTACATTGATTGGTTAATATATCATTACCAGTAATACAGTCATCATCTAGAATTTTAGCAACGAGATCATCTACCATAGAATTCTTTAAATCTTGTCCATCATCATCTTCTAGTATTGTCTTCAAGCATATAAATTAATTGAATTTTTCAATTTATTTGAAATATTATGTATTGTATTAAATTAATAACAAATAATAAAATAAAAATATAACAGATTTTTAATATATCATATTTCAGTTAAATATGTATAAAAAAAATTTATATTCAGTTTTATATTTCAATATCAATTTTAAAATTATTAAATAAATTCTTTCTCTGGTCAATTATATTTTATTTTTAGAGTAATCCTTTTATTTAGCAATTCAAATATTTATGATAGATTTTAACAAAAGTGTAATGTAGTGCATGAATCAAATTAATTAATTAGTAATTGTAAATATGTTTATATTAATTACATCATCTAGATAACTACATTCTTAGCATATTCGTTAAAGATAATCTTAAAAAATTAGATTAAAAAATAAATAAAATAAATTTTTAATGTATTAATAAAAATACTATTATTATAATTATATTATAATTATATTATAATAATGATGTAAACAAATCTATATAAAATAATAACTGGTAATTCTGATTGTTACAATTTTATTTTAACCATAAAATGAAATAAAATAACGAAATTTGCAAAAAACTTAGAAATATTAGTAAAGTTTTAAATGTAAACTTAATAGAATTTAGACTTGTGTAATGATCAAAATTATTATTTAAAGTAAATTTATAATTTTTAAGTCTTGTAACATAATTTGGAACATTTGCGTTCTAATATCCATATCCATAATATAGAATATTCATTCTAGCAGTTCTTGGTATACTGTTCTATTTTTTGTATTTTATACATATTATAACAAAAGTTAATTTTTTAACCCAACTATTTTAAATCATTTTTATTACATTTTTATAATAAATATTAAAATAGTTATATAAGCAAACTTTATAATATAAATTTATATTTTATATATGGTTAAACAAAATTAATTTTTTAACTTTCTTAAATTAAAAAAAAAATAAAGAAAATTATAAACTATAAGAATACTGAATTTGAAATTTAGTCAGAATTAACTTTACTAAAAGATATAAATTTTTATAATTATATTTAAGATCAATATTATACTATCATAATTTAAGATTTAAGAGCCAGCAATAAAAAATGTTAAGATTAATAATAGAATCATTAAACAATTTAGTGATAAAAAATGATATAATGATAGAGTTCTTTAATCGAAAGTAATGACAATAGTACAAACTAAATTAATTTAAATAACAAATTGATTTTATATTAAATATTTAAATTAATACATTACAAATAATTTAAAATTATATATTATATTTTAATGATATTGAATTATCATTACAAATTATTGAAAAACATAAATTGTTTTAAAGATCTAATGAAAGTAATTAAATAAAATTAAATGAAGATATATAAAACTTTTTTTGTTATATGTATCTTTTTTAAATAAGTATGTCTTATTTAATAAGTATTATATTTTTTCTTTAATTGTCTATTTATATTACATATTTTATTATTTATTATATTTTTAATTTTATAGTTATAAATTGTTCATCATTTTTTCTATGCTTCCCTTTTTGATTTGAGCATTAGAAAATTATTACTTCATTTACAATGATTTTTAAAAAATTAATTTCTTAAAAATTTAAAATAAAAAACACTGAACATTTAGTTAAATATTATAATTAAAGCAGTTATAAATAAAATATTAATAAAATGAATTATAGACAAGATAATCATTGTATTGATAATTATAAAATAAAATTCATATTTCAAAATTTCATTTATTCATTGATTTATATTTAATATATTTTAAGAATATTTACCTTGTTTATATAATCTCCACCAAGTAAATCATAGTTCCATGGGCTGTACTGATTGCAATGATTGTCTTTCACTGCTTCAAACATACTGATGCTTTTGATAATCTATAAATTTAACTGATATAAAAATATGTATAAGACAATTTGAAAAATACTTCGATAGTAAAAACAAATTGACAAAGAAATCTATAATTATGAAATTAAAATTTTAATTTCATTGGTTTAGCAGTTAATATATAAAAAGTTCAGGCATAGTAAATAATATTATTTTTAGTAAAAAGTACTTGTGTTGAAATAACTAAATATTAATTAATTTTACAAAATAAGTTAAATAATTAAGTGAAATCTGTTATACATTTTTTAATGTTTATCTGAATGAAATGTACAGTTGACACAATATACAAAAGGGAGTGATACCTTAAAAAAATAAAAGAAAAAAAGAGTAAAGTAAAAATAACACATTGTAGAAAAAAACATTTCATTTGACTAAGATTACATACGCTATTGGCGGATACGGTCATATATAAATTCATTATAAAATCTCCAGGGTTACATTATATGCACAGAGTACTGCTCTATTTCAACTATAAATCCATCTGCGCATCTATATTGTATGATAGTTATACTGTCTCAACGTACTATATGATGTTTGATAATATAGGTTCATTTAGGCACAGTTAAAAAACGGTTAAGTAGAATTACATGCTTATCAAAATATAAAATGCAAGTGCATCAATGTGCATACTTAGCGTATGAGTGCAATTGTGAGTGTATGTGAGTGTATATGCTTGCATATGCATATGTGTGATGGAAATATTATTTAGTTATTTTCCTTTTCCTTCATTTTGATATCTTTTCGTTCTTTTCGGTTACTAAAATAATAGAAAAATAAAAACAGCATAAAAATGAAAATTACAAAGATAAAACAAAACATTACAGTCGCAAAAAAATAAATTACTATACGGAACATACATGACACAAAAGAGCATAGTAAAAAAATAGTCGTATAGCGTTTTGTTTTAATATTGGTCTTTACCTTGTCGCTAGCGTAAGCATTAATGTTGACAATCACGTTGTAATTATATGCCTCCAGTTGAGCCATCGGTCAGAAGAGATTATGTCTAACCCCGTTGCTAATACTGCCTGCCTTTAGCATTTTTATTTTTCTGTTTCACACCCTCTCGCAGCTGTCATGAGTTTTATAATTCGATTCCACAGCATTATACCACATTTCTGGTATCACATATTGCTCACCATATTACCACACGTATCATTATCAATTCGCCCTCAGTTGTTTTTATTTTATTTTCATTTATCTTTTTTACAGTATTAGGTTTATTATGTAATATATATGTTTCTTAGACAAATGAATGTACTGCTAAACCTTTACTTGTTTTCTAAGTTAATAATTCATATCAAATAAAAATTACTTTTCTTAATTATATTTAATTATATATATTTTATATCTCAATTTATAATTTTTCATACACTAACTCCAGTAGTACTGAAATTTTATGAAAAGTTACTTATTGATTACAATCCATAAATACTATTTTATACTATTTTATACTATTTTATACTAGCAAATATACTATAAGTTTTTATTTAATTTACGAAATAGATTATATTCCCAATATTTATTAATTACTTTTTGTAACTATATTTTTAAACATGCAAGAATATACAAACACAAGTATGACTTTTTTTCCAACCGCTTTGTTTTTATTACGACGTTACTAATTTCCTTTTAAAACGTTTATAAAAAAAAATGCTAGAAACCAATTACATTTGTATCAAAAACATCTTTTATAGTAAATTTATGTTTTAAAATTATTTAATACTTTTTTTTATCTACAATATATACAAATTTTTTTTCACATATGTAAAGAATATGAATATTCGTTACTTCTTTTACCTAGTTACAATTTAGTAATTTTATTTTTAATATCGATTTTTTAGGTCTTATGGCTATTATAAGATAATAAATTTAAAACTAATATTAATTTTTTAACTTAACATTTATTATGTTTTCTTGTGAAAATAGAAAAATGCCTACATTGTGCTTTAATTATAAAATATCAAGATCTTTTAAAAATATTTAATAATTGAAATAAATACACATTTTCAAATAAATATTTTAAAATAATCTGAAAAAAGTTGTCTTTTATTTACAAACTAATAAAAAAACGAAGTGTGTTTATTTCTAATAAATATCAAAATATATTAACAAATAGCAATCTTAAAATTTTAAACGGCATATAATACAATACAGATAACCTGTGAATATTCTTATAATAACTTATAACATTACTTATCAAGTGCAAGAATTGAATATCCACAAAAACTAAATTATTGTCATCTATTATATTGAACACATTTTTTATATTCATGTATATAATATATTTATATATTATAAACTTTAATATATTATGATTTAATATAATATAATATAATATAAACTTGAATAGAAGAATGAAACAATTTTCATTTAAATTTCTTTATTGTAAACATTTATTTCTAAATAACTCATTTTAAATAATTATTGTAAAAATTAACTATTTATTTGAAATGTTAAAAATAAAATGATAGGTTTAAGATTTTTATATTTGTTAATATAAACAATCATAATTTTTCTTATATTTCGATACTAGAGCAAATAAAATATTTCTAATTCTTTGTACGAAATTTCAAGTGATTAAAAAAAAAAGTATATTTCACCATCATATCATATAAAAATAAAAATATTATAGGTAACTTAATTCTACTATTACAAATTATACTGACATATTTATACATAATAATTTAAATTTCAACAAATTTAAAAATATAAACGATTTTTTTCATAATCTTATACTATTTATAAACTAATAAGTATTCTATTAGATCGTAATTTTTAATTAATTATTTTATGGCCATGTTCTACTTAATCGTGTAATGTTTTATAATATAAAATGTCAATTTTATAAAATTAATTTATTTCTGACAAAATTATACTCTTCTAGAATTTAAGATTAGAAAAAATAAAAATAAATGTGTTAAATTGTTTTAATTTTTTGGTTGTAATTATTATGAATTAAATTATTTAAGTAAATTATTTAAAATATTAATATTTTTTTATTTTAATATACACATTAAAAACCTAAAACGTGAATATAATATTTAAAATAATATTTTAATATAAAACATTAATATAAATAATATAGAATAATAAAAAAGTATAGAATAAAAATTAAAAATAAAAATTATTTGAAATCTTGAAAATATTTTTAATTAGAATATACAAAAAATAAAAAAATAAAATAAGTAATTATTACTATAATTATTTTAAAAATTACAGAAATAAAATTTGTCATTATTTAATAAAATTTATACAAAATTTATTTATTTACTATGAAACGATAATTATATTGTAATAAAATATCCATTTATATTAATACACGTAACAAATAAGTATAAAAGAAAATCTCGATTTTACAATTTTTTATATAAAAAATTATATTATATATCAGTTAATATATAACAGCGTTCAATAATAAAAATATAAAATGTACATATTTAGAAAGTTCTAAGCGACTACAAAATCTCTTGAAATTCGTAGTAGTATTGGGTAATAAAGATTGGAAAATATCATAAATTTATTGTTTGTTCATAAATTCTTAAATTTTATATGTTTACACGTTATATGTTCAGTTAAAAATTATACAAAATAATATTTTTAAAAAGCTTAAAAATAATTAAATTTAAAGTAAGATTAGTTTTTGTAATATGAATACAAAAACATTTCAGGTATTTTATATGTTAAAAGATCTTTTATTTTCGTGTTAATTTTTTAGAAAAATGTCCAAAGTGACAAACTGCGATGTGAAGTCAAATTTCATGCTTCGATTCCGAGAAAATTACCGAGTGCTTGGTCAAGGGATTAAAGAAGTATATGCCCATGGGTGCTAGAAAGTAACTTTTTTACATACTTCCAAGAAAGAAATGACTAACGGATTTGAAAAAATATGTTAATATGAACTAGTTCATATTAACAATTTACTAAAAATTTAGTTTATAAATTTGAAGAAATAGAAAATGAGTATTTAAATAATATATATTTAATTAAAAATGTTTTTTATAAAAATGCAAATCGTATGAAAATACCTTATTAGTATTTAATTAATTAAATTCTTATTAATTCTTTTAAAATATTTACATAATTAACCGTTTAATATTCTAGCCAAAAGCAAACATTTGATTTAGAATGCATTTTTTTAATCTTTTTTTAATTTTTAAAAAAAAAAAATTTACAAATCGTTAAAAGCTCAATTATAAAATACTAGGAATACAGTCGTATTTTATAAACATTAAAAATATATAATATGCATTTAAATAATAGCTTCAACAATAAAATATTGAATCAATTATAAATTCCAAAATTTTAAAAATGAATGAAATGAAAGTTAATTCTAAATATTGTATAGAACATGATTAATTTATGAAATCAAATAAATTTTTAAATTTGAAATTAGTATTGCGATGGTGTACTAGAGCTTGTTTCTTTGCGCCATATTCAATTTTCATTTGTATATAATAAACAAAAATAATGGAAAAAGGAAATACAAGAAATAAAAAATAAGAAAAATCAACATGTGTACTCACATCAAATTACTTTTGCTTGATGTTTTGAACTCACATAAAGCAGTGCCTGCAAGACTATCATTCGTACAAATAATATGTTTAATGATATAATCCTACCTCTTCAACAAACACGAAAAGAATAAACTGTGAATTTGGTTAGTCAATTTATATTCTGTAAATTACAAAGAAAAAAATTATAGTAGGGGAACAAAGGTCAAAAACGGGCGGTAGCTATTAGTAAGTAGACTTGCAAGTTTTAGTTACATTTTGCGCTGAAAAATCAAGTTCAGTTAGCGATACCAGCGCCATTCTTAATTTTAGATGTTTTTACTTGTTTTAAATTATAAATTAATGACTAAATAAGCCCTTCTACTATGTAATAAAAAGACTAAAAAGTTGTACAATTTTCTAAATTCTATATTATAATATTTTCAAGCGAACTGGTTATCGCATGCGCAATCGTTTCAAATTGGTATTCATCAAGATAAGGAATGTTTAACTAATATTGATCAAATGTTCTTATGATCCTCCATTTGTTTGCATAAAAATTTAAAATGAGTAAGCCTAGGACAACAAATCAGCATAAAGCTAGTACTGCGCAGAATCTAACAAACATGATGTATGCTTATTGGTATAGAACTGTAGAAATCTACTACTATATTCTGTACTTCTCAATTATCTGCATTAATGCGAGCCGAAATGTATTTTAAAAATATATAAAATTTCGATTTCTCTTAGTATTATCTACCAATTCTATATACCTATTATAATTCATTGTAAAGCTAATTCTGATTAGTATAATATAGTATAAATATTTATTTATAATATATGGAACAAGTAGTTTTCATCGTGTTTTAATTTAATTTTTAATTAAAAATTAACTCGTTGATATATTAATACATTTAACATTGGCCTAAATCATTGTTATGGCTGTTCACAATTTAACTATACATTTACTGAATACGATGGATTTAAAAATATCTTTCCCACATGGTAAGATGCTCAATGCGTTATTAAAATCTAGAAATAAAAATATATTTGATAGTTTTGAAAATAAATTGGAACTGTTAGATACTATTTTAAGTACTGATATCAACCAGAATGTTAATAATATTTACAAAGACGCTTCTAAACTTGTACGATGTAAACCATTTAATGATTTTCGAACTAGACACAAACATACAAATTATTTTCATTTATTTCACGAAAAAAAGTTTAATTCAAAAGATTATTTTAAGAAAAATAGAAAAGTCAGAGGAGAAATAATTTATCATTATACAGAAGATAAAAGGTGTGAAAATCAAGTACATATTGCTCAGATGCGAGAAGTCTTTCAAAAAATTTTATACAAAGTTGTATCTCACGAACTTATTGGCAATTACAGAAATAAAAAGAAAATTCTAAAAACTCTTTATAATTTTTTATTAACTGCAAGAAATGAAAATTTAAATCTACTAAGTTTAATAAAACAAATAAATGTATAAAATTATAATATATATAATTATAACTAGCTGTATATATAAATTAATTATTTTGCAACTTGTAATTAATAATAGATTTCATCAATTCAATGGTTGAAAGTTATTAAAGATCATCATAAAAAGTATGTTTTATTTGCAAAATTTATCAAATGGTTATTTTATTATTTTATAAGAATTATATTTGATCAATTTTATGTGACATATATAAGAGAAGAACGAATATTTATTTTTCTTAAAGATTGGAATTTACAAAAACGTAATTTTCTTGAAAAAATGTATCGCAAAATGGCCTTAGAGCCAATTAAAGAAGTAACTAATATAAAAAATATTCAAAGAAAACTAATTTTAATTCCAAAATCTAAGGGTATACGATCCATTGTAATACAAAAGTATGTATTATAATTTTCTTGTTTTACAGTTAATATAAGAACTAATTCTAAATATTTGGTAAATTTGAAGGTATTCAAATGGAGAAAAACAAGAGTTAAAAAAAGTTATTAGTATCTTGAAATATCTATATCAAACTAATTTTAACAACATAAATAATAATTTTGATAACAAATACATCCAATTTATTAGAGAGAATAATTTTCTGAACAACAAAATATATATAATATCATCAGATATATGTAATGCTTATGACTCCATACGACAAGGTTTAAATTTTATAAATTATAATTTGTTATAATTTATGAATTTGAATTATTTTTGAAATTAAATTATTATTTCTTCTATTTAATATTTACAAGAAATAACATAGTACATTTTTAAATGTATAAAATAAGATTAATATTTTTTATATAATTATTTTATATTTATAAAAATTATTACAATAATGAATATTCCTTTTTAGATAAATTATTTGATATATTAAAGGAGATGTTTGAAGAGTTATCATATAAGTTAATATTCAAATGGTATATTGAAAATAATTCAAAAAAGTGTAAATTTGTAAACATTAATATAAATTTATCAATAGTTCAGTTTGAAACTTGTAATAAATTTGAAGTTACTAAGAAACATTATATTCTTAAAAAATTAGAGCAGTTTATTTATGATACGAAAGTAATATATTTTATAAAAATAATAAATTATATAAACATTTATTGTAAAATAAAAAGAATAATATTTATTTAAATCTTAAAACATCAGGTTGTGATTAATAATAAGGTATTTAATCTGTGTAAAGGCATAGCACAAGGTTTAATGTTATCAGCAATTTTATGTGATATTTATTATGCACAAATGCGAAAAAAGTATTTTTCTGATTTTGAAAATTTTGGTTATCATTTTGCTTATGTCGATGACAGCATTTATTTTACCAAGAGCTTAAAACATGCAAAACAGTAAATAGAATATGATTATAAATTTATTTTCTTTTTTTTTTAAATTTTTAAAACTATATTTATGTTATTAGCCAAATGCATTACATTTTATTTTAGATATATAAATAGAATTAAAAAGGGTATTCCAGAATATAATTGCTGGTTTAATGAATCAAAATTAAAATATAATTTGAATAATTTTAATAGCATCTATTCAAGTAAAATTGAATATTTAGGTTGGATAATCAACTCTAATTCTTTAGAAATTGAGCCAAAATACAATTCTTCTCGTTATTCCGTGAGCTTTGCCTCACTTAACTCATTGTAAGTTAATTAAATACTTTTATTTTTATAAATTTCATTTAATAATTTAATATATTCTGATTAGAAATTTGAGTAGTATGTGTAATTTAAAACTGCAAAATTTTGCTTCATTAAAATTGAACAAGCTTGTTCTTTATAAGGAAATAAATAGCGAGACTCAAATATTTAGTAATGTAAAATTAATTGCACTACATCATGCTAAGCGTTGTTATGCTTTCGCAAATTATTTATTTCAAAATCAGTACCAATTGACAATAGGAATCATTCAAAAATTAAATTCAAAAATGTTACATAGAATTGAAAATCTTACCAAATGGGGTTTGTATATTTTGAATATATTTCAATAAAAGTATATAGTAAATTAAATATATTCAATTTTAGATAAATATGAAAAGAATCAGAAGAAGAAAAAATTACGATATATCGTATGGCAATCATTTTATGACGTTTTTAACAGAAAAAGAGAAATTTTTTTATATTTAATTAGAGATTTCAAAAAATTAATGAAAAAATATATATAATTATTTTCATTTTGTTAACATTGATATACATAATTTATATTAATACAATTTTTATCACAAGAATTAATCGTATGTTATTATTATTAATCATATAATTATAATTATTTATAATAATTTAAAAATACATATATTTTAGTATAAACGTAACTATAATTTTCCTTTTAAAAAAAATTATAAATGCATTTTAAATTAATTTTATTAAATCCAATTTAGAAGTATCCAATTCAGATATTATTTTAAGAAATAATAAAATTTATGAAAAATTTGTGTAATACATTAAAACTTCTTTAAAAGTACATTACTACAAAATATAATAATATATATGACATTCTTAATAAAATTTGATAATTTGTATTATGTAATATTAAAGTTCTAATTAAAAAAGGGTTTTATAGTATTAATTAATTTTGTCTTAAAAAATTATTTTATTATTCATACTAAATGTTATATTAATTAAAGTAAAAGTGTTTAAAATTTTAAATGTAATAATTACATGACTACTTTGATCATTTACATAGGAAATGTATTGATACTTCAGAAAAATATATTTGCTTTTTTATTTATTAAAAGTAAAGTGAGAACCTATTAACATTTATTTATCTCAATTAATAATTTTTATTGTTAAAAAAAGTAACGGAAAACTGATGCAAAATGTTTTAATGTAAACATATTGTTAAAAAAAATCGAAAAAAGTTTGGTATGAAATGAACTTTACTTTGCATTTATTATTTATTCGATTATATTTATCAGTATATTAAATGGTTAGACCATTGTGTATTCTTGCTACTGAAAAACTTCTAGAAGTCAATAAATACCTAAAAAAAATAAGTTGTAAATTCGTACAGAACGGAGGTTTTAATTTGTATTCTAATCTGAATAAAAAATTATTGCATTAAAAAATAAAAAAATTCTACTTATTTTTGGAAATTTAGTCTAGAAAATAATTATATGTAATACTGGAAAAGTACTTATTAAATTGATTTATTAAATAAACTTACAAACATTTGTATCAATAATTTATTATTTTTGTTATTGTTATATAAAAATTTGTCCCTTGTTCATATGCAAATTCAAAATAATACTTATTTAATGAATCATTAAAAATCCGTGAATAATGCTAATGGTTATATAAATATTAACTATTATAATACTCGGTTTTTACATAACCATTGCTTAGCAATAAAATAAAGTAAATTAAAAAAGAAGACCATATATTTTTATTCTAATAAAATAATATATATTAATTACTAATATAATTTAATATAGAATTTTTTTATTATTTGTATTATTTGATATTTTGGTAATGATTTATATAAATATATAAATAAATTCATGTGATTATAGATCTTATAATTTATAAGATTATAGATCTTAACAAATATATTCAAGTGCAATATATAAATTCCAGACTCTTACTGTACATTTTATATACTTTTTTCACATATTATTAAATTTATTTAGTGTTACATATATTTTCTACATTAGACGTTCGTTTTTAAAATTCTTAATGAAGAATACAAAATTATAAACAAATTGATTTTACGCAGATAAATTAGATATATAAAAAACATGTTTAAGCTTTCACATCATACAGATTATTAATGATAAAAATTGCCAGCTTTTAGTATTAAGTACGTATGTATTATTTAAGTTATATTTAATACTACTACTTATAAGATATTGTGAACTACAAATAACAAATGTGTATATTTTTTAAGATTAAAAACATTTTATGTGCAATAAATGTTTATGATCATTTACTAAACAATTACTAAAATGGCTAAATGTTGGAAAATTGTCTTGATATTAATATTAATGATTTGTTTACTTTTTAAATTAAAATACGTGTTATTTGATATGAAATCAATTACTGAAGTTTTACATATATATTATATAAAAATCCATCTTTTATTCTATATAAAAAAACGATATCGCAATAAACAACTTATATGAATTACAGTTTTCTGATTATGTATGCAAATCCATTAAATACATGATGCGTTCAACGCATTTAGCAAAATAAAGTGATGCAAACGAAACATCTTAAAGAAAATGCATCATATTGCACTCTGCAGTTTTTGCTTATTTGTTTCAATTTTTTTAATACGTTATAATACATATACTTTGATACAATGTATATGTACAGTTACCATGTTATTAATCTACAAATCTATTTAACTTTTATTTTTATGAAATTAATTATCTCCATTCATTATTTCCCAATATTCATCAATGATCTAACAATATGAATTATTTTATTAAAATTCATTAATATTAAAGAATATAATGTCCATTAATTCTTAAATCTTGACCAATGATACATTCTTACACAAAAAAATGATTTCATTGAAAATAATATAGAATTCTTCATTGTTCAATTATTCACATTTTCAACTGATTTTAATATATATATTTTATTAATATTCATTAATTGTAGTGTATTTCCGCTGTTAGAAATTTCTACACATTGTTATTATTGATGAATTATTTTCTAATGGAGGTATTAAATCAACAAAACCTAATCTGACATAAAACTCTCTAGTATCTTTATCAGATATTGACATTGTTGTATGAACTCCAAAAGAACCTATAAAATAATTTTATAATCCATTAAAAATAATTTCATAAACATTAAGATTAAAAAATTTGAAATGGCAAGTAAGAATCAAATTAATTGCATAACAAAATTCATTATACCATTTGCTCTCAAAGCAGCTAAAGTACATGTAATTAGTCGTTTAGAAACGGACTGATCAAACACTATTGGTAATAATGAACAAATAAGTTTAGATGGATGTTGTCGACATAATTGTTCTGGTACATCAGGTACAAATGTATGAAAATATTGTATTGCCTCCTAAAAATATACAATAATTTAATAAATTTGTAAATTATTTTTTATTAAATTTAATTTTTAACTTCAATTTTAAATGTAATACTTGTTCATCTTGAGACATATTGCTATTTAAACTTTTTAGTGGATATTTTAACTGCATTTCAGCAATCCAAGAGATCGTTAACTTTTGATTGTATGTTTTAATATTTAAGGCAGTAAGAGCATAACCCACAATACCAGTCTCGTCTTCCACAATCATACAAAATTCTGGACTCAATGTTAAAAATCCTCCCACAAGTCTATCATGAATATAATTGTTAAAATATTTTTATAAATCATATATTTATATTTTAATTTATATAAACTGTTCTCACTTGTCTGAAATAGCAGATGTCCTACAATTATTAATTTGATTACAAACTGTATAAATGGCTTCTTCATCATCTGGTAGATATGGCCGAATTGTATAAATTTTACTGTTAGGCACTTCAGGTGCTTTATATAAAAACAAATCGTTTCCGCTATCAACAGGAATTAACCGCTGTAACAAGCAATGTACTGTAATTTTTACAAATATGTAATAATAATTATTTTAATTTATTGTATTTATTCATTTATTAACTTAGTATTCTGATAAAAACAATACATTAATTTATAATCGATTTTAAAATTATACCTCCGCATTATTGTTTACTACTGGTCAGTCCTTTTAATTTTTAATTAATAGAATTAATCGGATTATACGGCACGTACATATCAGTACTTAATAAAAGAAAATATTGGTATAAAAACGATTGAAAATTATTTTTATTTCTTAATTACAGGCAAATACATTAATATATATAAGCAAAAATAATAAATACCTGTAAATCGGCGGTCAGACCTCCTCTGAAAACCCAGGGTTCTTGATCTCCACTCATAAAAGTTTCTTTCCAACCATTTGAAAACCCTATCCCAATAAAATCATATCAGTATGAAAAATAAAATAAATATTAATTATATTATTTAAGAAATTAATAAAATTGCTGCTGCATCCAAAAAATTGGAATACCGAAAACATGCGTATCTTGGTATGTAAAATTACGTTTGTTTTTCATTTATATTTCTGATGAAACAATTCAATATTGGAAAATGTAAACGTTTATCCATCTACCAATTTTTTTATCAAGGATGTACTACTTTCTAAATATTCAATAATTTACTTCCTTATTAGCCGATTCTTAAATAAATAAAATAAAAAATGTTTAAATATACTGAATGTAAAATAAGTTTAAGTTATTTCATAATAAATAGTTCCTTTATAAAATACATAAGTAGTGTTATAATTATCTAAAAATATGCTGAAATTTATATAATTTTTTCAACAGTACTTTTAACATAAATAAGTAGGACATCCATGATTACGTTCATAAATTCTTGAATAGATAGGATGCAAAAGGTTAGGATAGATACAATAATAATTTTTGCCATAATGCGCCTGAAACAAAACATTTAAATTCTCTGAAAAGAACTGATTCGTCTGAAACTAAGCAAAATAAATTAGTTTGAAATTTTTGTTTGGAAAACTAATCGTTCATGGTTAATATATGATACCTAAGAATTTAATATTATTTACCCAAAAAATTTTGTTTTTTACTTAATAAAGTATACCGTGAACGATTGGATCATTAGATTCGAAAGGAAAATCAAGAATTTATGAAAATGTTTTCTTATACATTATTTTAGATTTTTCTTCCAAAATTTAGTTCTTTTATTTTTAAGTCCTTAAAAATTCACTGTAATTTATTATTAGTATTTTTTCAATGTCACAAATTAATTTAAGATTTCTAAAATTATCTTAATTACTTCATTTACATTTTTAATTATTTAAAATATTTGACAATATTTTATAATGTATTTAATGTTAGCTTATAAGACACTATTTGTCATTATCTCCAAGCTTTCAACTACTAATGTAAACTGTATAATACATGAAATAACCCAAAATTTTCAATTTTCATGATATAAGACTTCTTCAAAAGCTTAAAGTTCAAAACTTGGATTTCGCGGCTTTCTTCTTTACTCAAAGACTGATGAAACGCATACATGTGTAGCTGCCATGGGTAAACGTTGTCATCGTCACTGGAAATCTGCCAAATGCTATCAACAACAAGAACATAAATTTGTGGTTAATAAATTTATTAAAAACAGAATATCCTCATGTTAAATGTCATTATTTATATGTAGGAAAGCATTCGTTAATTAGATTAATCAAGACAATAAATTTCAAATGGCATATAACTATCAAAACTCGAACACGTTCCTACCAGGTCTCAGCTGAAAAGAAAGTCAATGGAACATTAGACTGGTAAATAAAAATAAATTACTACAAATATTGCACTTATTTATATCCACAAACATTTTCTAACAATGAAATATCTGTTATGGCTGCAAGCTGCTTTTTATTTAGTTATCTTTTGAAAAAAATATAATCTTGAAAATAGTTGTATAATAAATCGTGTTTATTTTTTAAAAATAAAAATAATTATATCAATAATAAAGTTCATTTCATCATAAAATAGTATTATATATTTTATTAATTTACTCACATTTAGTAATTAAACACTAAGATTTACTATACAAAAAGTAAATGCATTTAATAAACCATGTATTAAATAAAATTTTTCAACGTACATTTAATAATTTAAAAACTATTTACATTTCTTTAAGAAAATAATTATTTTAAATATATTTTTAAATTACATCCATTAAATTTTACATTCACTTCCTACAAATAATAGTTTGTAATACAAGTTAACATAAATAGCACTAATTTTGTATTATTTTAATTTTTTACATTTTTCATATTTGCCATGTGTTAATAAAAATTAAAAAATCAACTTTCAAAACCTCACTTACAACTTTCAAATAATAATGGATTATGTTGTTTAAAATTTTTATTACCGACATTTAACATTTTTTTATATAATATGTAAAAAAATATTTAATTAAGAGAATAAATTTCTCAAATTAAATACTTTTTATATTTGTTAAATTTAGATTCGTAAATATTTAAAATTATAAAAATAACACAAGAAACATTCATATTTATTATATACTAATTGATTGAAATAAATCGTAAATTCAATTTTTATAGTTTAAAAACTGAGTGTACTTATATTAGAAAATTTAATTATTTATCTCAATATCCAAAATTTTTTAAACAGATTTTTAAATAATATTTAAAACAATAAATTTAGACATCAAGTAAAATATTTTAAAATTATAATTAAAAACTAATGTAAATTTTTAATCATCTAGTACAATAAATAATAGAAATATATAATAATGTAATTTTTAATAATAAATTGATCATTAAAAAATTAGTTAAATTATAATTTAGAACATTATTTATCTTCCATAATAGTTAGCTCTAGAATTTTAAGTTTACTTTTTAGCTATATTTAACGATTTATTAAATTTGACCTACAGAAATATATATTTCTGATAAATGTATATAATTAAAAAAAGGAATTAAATATATAACAATTTAAGACGGTTAACAAATTAAATTTACATTATACGATGAAAATAGTTGAATATTTTTCTGCAGATCACCTCTATTGTATTAGCAGAATAAACTTAATTAAACTTAACGAATTTATCAATTTTCTGTTTTAAATATAAACATAAGTTGAAAAATAATCTTAATTTTATATAAATTTTTAACATCATGTATATGAAAAAAAATGCAACATTTATAATTTAATTTTTTATAAATGCTAATTATTACAAAAACATGTATTATCTTTTGTTACAATTAAAAACATTGTGATTTTCTAATATTAATATGTTACTATACTATTTGTATTTAGAAAAATTAAATCATTAACTTTTAATGATTAAAGTAATCTGTATTAAATTGTTAATAAAGAAAGAACACAAAATAGAATTTTACTTATTGTTACCTAAATAAAGAGATACTAATTTTACCAGCATAATAAAGAATCAATTGACTTCCTTTAAAGTATTATTAAATTATAAAAATATATAGTACATTATTTTTAAAAATAAGAAATTGTACATCACTGAAACTATTGTTTTAAACGTTCTATTAAAATGTTATTAAAAATATATGTTAAAATATTTGTTTTATCTTTATTTAAAAAATAATATAAGATCTTAACCTTTGATTGTTATTATCTAGATACAAATATTATATTAAATTTTAATAACATAATAAATAATTAATTGAGATAAGAAAATTGATAAAATATATATTAATAAAAACGATTTGTATATATATATATATATATATATATATATATATATATATATATATATATATATATATATATTGTATATAC
>JAPYYT010002013.1:0-21328 GCA_030522565.1 Ceratosolen corneri
CGAATATTTTATATATATATGTATATACCTTCAACGAAATTTTCTACTCATAAATAATTCAAACAAGGTAATTATCATCTTTATCATAATACACGATCATCTTATATTTATCTTTAGTCAATTCCCCTAAAGCAGATGAGGTAAATTTCTAATTCCTTAACGTTTTATTTACTATATGTTTTGAATCAATAATTTTTCATAGTAAAATATAAAGACTTTGAACAATTTAATTACCACTTTTGAGATAAATACTTAAATACAATTTATAAATGTTAACACGTTAGCTTTGTAATCAAATTGTTATATTTCATGGAAAATAATAATAACCAAATATAATTACTAGAAGAGACTCTAAAGATGTTATTATTATTATGCCAAAAAATATTAAATTGCAAAGAAAAATGATTTTAAGCGAATAAAAAGAAAAATTAACTAAATAATTAGAAAAATATTTTTACTTAATAATATATCACTAAAATTACAACCAACTATATTTATCTAATACGTATGTTCAATTTATCATTTGAATTGAGAAATAAAATCTGTCAATACTTCTTATTTATTGGGGAGTATACATCAAGACTCAATATTCCAACAAAGATTTTGAATGAAGATACGATTTGACGAAACCGTTATATTACTCAACATATATATATATGTATGTATATATGTGTATATATGTATATACCATACTTATCGCTTTGATGAATTAAACTATATTGCAAAAGTTTTAGTAGATTCATTAGTGGGTCAAGAAATAATTAAACGCTGCTGTCAAACGCTGTAAAAAGTGATATTTAATATTTCATGTTTTTAGGTATTTACACACATATTAAAGTTTAACAAGATTAAACAATATAAATTATTGTTAATAAAAAACAGACTTACATATATATATATATATATATATGAAACAAATAAACTTACGTTTACTTCAAGTGCATAAATAAAACACAAAAATTGTAACTAAATTAGTTTATATAATAAGATTAGGAATAAAAAATCATTCTTATTAAAATAATAATTTTTATTTCACAGTGACTTGAAAAGTAAAAGTATTAATATTGATTAAACTTTGAAAAGTTTTTATCCCAAGGCTAAAATTTACTTTCTATAATTATATTTATGATATAGCTTATATAGTCTACGATAATCAAAAAAAAAATTATGCCTTTTGAAGCCTTTGATATGATCATTTACTTTGTTTTTTATCCATAATATTTTCCTGTTAATTTATAAAAAAAAATTTTCTTTTTCAAAAATATAAAGAATTGGGAACGAAATTAATGTTTTAAGAATTTTTATATATTATTTTTTTCTAATTTTATAAAAGATAATATCATTAGAATAAATTTGTAGAATATTTAATTCAAATCTCCAATTTCATTCTGTCAATGAGCTTTCAAGATAAGAGTAACGTTCTCTGCATGTCATATATTATATATATATATAAGATATAATGTATATAGGAGACAATTTTCTAATACTGAAATTTGTCTTTCAGTAGTAATTATTTGTTAATATATATTATTTCTCTATAAAGGCTATATTGTTCATAATCGTTTTATTAGAATGAAGAATAATATGGTGTCATGATACTTTAAATTTATAATATCACGTAATATATATTTGATGGAAGTCAAAATAACAACATTTAATATAACTTATCTAGTACATAAACAATCGGCTCTCTCTCTCTCTCTCCTCCCGTGAATAAATAAACAAAATATATATATATATAAGGTATAAAATGTAGGAAATAAAAGGAATTCATTAGGGTTCGAATGCTTGTCGTAAAAGAAAATCTCGTAAAATGCTTGTCTTGGAAAATCGCTCATACGGAATTGTTTAAAAAATGTTCTCCAACGCGATGTTAAAACGGAGCATTTCAAATTCGTCGGCTCTCCTCATAAAGAATAATTTACTAAGTCGGTAATTTATTCGCAGGTAAAGCCGTTAAGAGAGGACTAGACAGAGGAAAGGCTCGTGTGTTGAAGTGGCCGTGTTGCGGGCGCAATCGCCGTGCTTTATCATTTCATCGCCGCATCAAAGGAACAGGCTCACCTATGCAACTGCGAGAGAACTAGAATAAGAAGGTCGAAGATGCGGGGGAGAAGCAGAGATAAATAATAGAAGAAAGGGCTACCCCGGCTAAGGAAATTGAGATTCTCTGCGAATTCGGAAGAGCGCACTGTGAGATTTACATAAGGCTGTATGCGGTGCCGTTGGGAGCTTTGGCTCTTCTCTCTCCTTGCCCCTCCTGCCCCTCCTCACCCACCCACCCGCTCCATCACCCCCCCCCTCCCACGGTGCCACAACCATCTTACCTGCTCCTCCTTCTCAATCCAAAGTCGGAATCCCATCCCAGTGGCGCAGCGCTTTAGCTTTGTGGCCGCGGGCACGTACATCGGATATAATATTAGGCTGCAATGTTATGGAAATCTCGAAGCTGGGATATTCTTCTGGACGGATCGTCCCTTGGAATTCGCTCAAAGGACGGCGGGAGAAAAGAGGAAAAGCTCACTTGCTTGAGGGATACGTGATATATGTAAATAGTTGTGTGGGCGTATATGTATCTGGCAATGTGCGATCCGTTGTGTATTTTTTGAATATGGTAACGTGTAAAACCTCGTGGAGCGACGATAACGGTTATCCTTCTTCTTTTTTTTTTGCACGAGTTTTGCAAACTGTATACGACTGAAGAAGCAAGTTAAAGGAGGAATGGGACGATAAGAGAGATATATATATATTATAATGTATTTATCGAAGGTGTAATCGGGATTAAAAAACAAGCCGGGTTATTGCTAGTTCAACCAGGAGATATTATGGTAGAACGAATGGGAATTTAGAATTTCTTTCAATGCAAGATATGGATATTACTATATTCTTCATTTATAAATTATAAATGATTATTTGACTTGTAATAATAATTAGTTGACTTGCTTAATAGCAACAAAATACGCTTCCACGACCAATGCTCATTATCTTCGTCCAACATATTCCCATGTCAGATAAAATGCTAATGAGCCTGTGTGTGTGTGTGCGTGTGAGACTGTTTAATAAAACATGATATATAATATAAAATGTATATGCTCGGCTCTTTGAATTTACAGTGAAAAATAACATACTCTTCCCTTCATATATAGTTTGGCTTTTATTTATGCATTATTTCGAACGAAAATTTCCCGAATTGAGATAAACATATCCTATATAGTGTAGCGAGAATCTATTCTTACTCATCAGAATTCACCAGAAAGATACTAAATGAGAAGTCATAAATTTGCATTTTCGAAAGTTGCAACAAAAAACATGTGAAGTATTTGAGCAGAAAATAGTCAGGTGAAACGAAAGCAGCCTTACGAAACACAAGTTATAATATTGTAATTTTTTATTGTTATATAAAGTCCTAAACGCTATTTAAAAGCCATAAATTCTTATAAAATCTTTAAGTTCTTTGGCATTAAAATTTATAGCTCTAATACGCAAAGTGAGACAACACGTACATTTGAAGTCGAAATGGATCTCAAACTTTATTTATTAAAACACTTTATTTATTTAGTAATATTTAATAATGGAGTGCATTGTTTCGTAACAGTATTGATTATATATTCCATTGAAATACAGATGTAATTGCGTTTTATGCTTTACTTGATTCACTGTACGATACAAGTTTCATTGCATGATATCACTGAATAATTAAACATTTACTTTTAACTTTATTTAGTGTATTTAGCGAAGAAAAGTTATTCATCGTGAAAATACATATTGGAGGAAAACACAAGAAATTGTCCTCAACTTTCGCTTGAATTTCATTTAATCTTAATCCACCTTATCATTATAAAAATCCGACAGTTGAATTTCAATTTTTACGTTTTAATATTATAATAGACGAAACTTTCGGTATGTTCTATATTAATTTCATTAAATATGTTATTAAAAATTGTAAATATACTAATACAATAATGAAATGTAAGAAATTCTGTTGAAAAAATTCTTATTAATTATTTTTACGAAAATTTAGAATAAGCTTAATGCATTTCCTACTTAAAGTGAATAAATTATTACTTAAATTTTTTTACTTAAAATGAATAAATTAAGTTTATCAGTTATAAAAGTGATCTTAATATAAAGAATAATAAAGGAAGCACAGTTAAGCTGGAAGAAAAATTATATTCTTTAAAAAATTTACTCGCATCACGTGAAATGAATCTTAAAATTATTTTTTTCAGAGATATATTCTTGCAAACGTAACCTAAGATTTTCAAATAAAATAATTTCCTAATAAAACTGTTCGGAAAATCCGTATAATAAACCAACCGTCACTTGGGCGCCCTGATCATTAGTGTTTATGAAATAGAGGTGCGGTGTAAATACAAAGAGCAAAGAGACGTGTAGCCCACAAAGACAAAACGGCCATTGCTTGAAAGATGTAGAAGGAAAGTACGCGTGTAAGAACAATTGCCGCCACTTGATTCCGAGTTAGTCAAAACATAAGACGACTACTCGGCTTTGCCGCTCTCTGCCTTCACTGCGGACTCGGTGTGACCGCGGCCGGGAAAAAGGACCGCATATCGGCATTTAATGCAAGAGGGACAAAGAACTCGGTGCACCAACAACAATTAGTGCACAAGGCAACGAAGATTAATAAACGGCGCCGTGAATGGTTTCCAAGTAGACGCGCACTCCCTACGGCTCAAGTGAAGCAAGTTTGTCAACGCTGGCTTCACAGTACTCAGCCTTTGAAAATCAACGTAGGTAATTGGAACGCTGAGACTTTCTCAGCAAGAGACAAAGAGGGAAGCTATCCTCTTCCGCGCTTCAGCCCCTAATTCACCAACTGCAGCACCGCGCCCCAAAGCGGCAAGCTCGGGGACCTCTTGGGACCAAGTACGTAAGAGCGCAGGGTCACTTACACTTGAACCTTGCAATGTAAAAGAGGTTTGTCACATCCAATTCAGTGTAAACGGGGCTCGGCGGCACGCCGGATTTTCGAATGCCATTGAATCCCCGTTCAAGCGTCACCACCATTATTCATTATCATACAATCACACACACACATCACAACAACAATAGAACATTTATTATTAAATAAATAGAAAGAGCACACACACGTGTTTAACGATTAAATTTATCCTACCAACACCATCAGTCCTATTAAATCCCCACTCCTTAACATCAGGGAGTGCATACAGTAACAGGAGGTGAAATCCCTATCAGTAGGACGTCGGAGGAGGTAAAGCTGAGCCAAGGAGAGCTTTAGGTAGAGGATACCTCGACATTTTGGTCCTCCGAGCCGAATATAAGAGAGGTAGAAAATTGTTATTACACGTGTGTGTGAAATTGAGAATCGTTATTATACGTGTTTGTTGAAAATTGAGATTTGGCATTACATGTTTGTGTGTTTAAATTTGAAATTGAGTTTGTGTATCAAACATTTAAAATGAAAGAATTTGTATTTATGCAATTGATACTGTTGGATATTTAGCTAAATATAACCATTGCATAAAATTATTTGATGAAAGATTATTGGTGTATATGCAATTGATATTGTAGCATATTGAAATGAATATAACAATTGCAAGAAATTATTTGAAGTAAACAGAACATTAGTATTTTATGAAATTAACATGATGATACATAGAAAATAAAAGAGCTTGCATAAAATGATTCAAGGCTTAAAAAAATATAAAGGGTTGTTTAAAATTTTGAATCTAAAGGTTTGTTAATAAAGACACTCACGATGACAAGGATAAAACGTGGAAATGTGTGCCGTAGCACTGGTTCCCCTAAAGCGACAATGAATTTTGAATTGTTAATGAATATTAAGAAACAACCTGCTCGTATCGAGAGTACGAAGGAATTGGAGGAGGACATTGAGACATATAGATCCGAAGGCATTACTCAACCAAAAGTAACAATGAATTTGTTGCAGGAGCTACATACCAAATTCTAAAAAGAAGATGAAATTATGTCATAAAAATGGCCTGAATGACTAATGAATCGTGATTATTTTACAACAGGTGTCTTTAACCTAGAAAGACAACAATATTCAAAAATAAAAAGAGCAGTCGCACAACTTGAAAGGGAGTTGATGGATAGTGAGATGACAAATAAGCCACAGTGTCAAAGTCAAATAAGAGCAGAAACCTGTCACCAAAATATATCAAGCCTGCCTCAAATAGTAAGCAGTACTCGTATTCTCTGGTGACTATAAAGATTGGCCCTCCGTTTGGGACTTGGTTACCAAAGTGGTTTTAAATAAAGAAACAATGGGTAAAACGGAGAAGTTAGCATACTTGAGATGAGCACCAGACAGAACTGCCAGAAGGAAAACAGTAAGTTATCACTCAACACCACAGAAAGTTAAAAGTGGGCCGACAGATCAAAATATCAACAACATATATACACCTCAAGATATAAAAGATATAACAAGCCACATAAATTAAGTAGTTGCCCCAAGTTTAAGGAGATATTATTAAACGACAAAGGAAACTTCACTAGGTCTAATAACGTGTGCTACAACTGCTTAAGAAATCATTTCTTAAAGTCATGTAAGGTACAAAAGAAATGCAAGAAATGTCAAGGTCGATATAAGACAATGGTACATGGAGATGTGATCATTGGGGAAGGTGAAGGCAGAGAGGAGGGGTTGTCACAGAAACTCTAGCAGTAAGAAACCTGCACCAACTCGTCGACAATGAAGGATACAGATATTCACCAGCTGTATCGTGCATTAATAGGGAAGATTTGTCGACGATATTTTCGGAGGTGCAGGCTACTCGCAGCACTAAAAGAAAACTGAAATATAATGGAAACCACGTGGCATTGCGGGTGGTATAGAATAACTCAGTGACATTTGAAAAATAGATACATTATGGATATACTTTGAATTTACAAGAAACATAACCTCAAAAGAAAGACTAGCAAGATGTATATAATGTACTTTAACAATTCAATTTTATATTTTGAGAAACCATATAAGTAAGATGCTTTCAAAAAAGCTTAGTTGCACAAAGAACATCCACTAAAGTGTTAATAATTAATATTGGAATTTGAATAAATTATGGAGAATGATTGCTTTATGCTTCAGGTTGTTTAATGTTTAAAATAAAGGTTCCTTCAATCAGCTACTCAATTACCCAAGAAAAGGACTAGAGGAAGTAAGACCCAAGAGAATTTAATCTACCTGCTGTAGGCCACAAGAGTGGCAAATCATCGATTAAGGTGGGGCCCTACCAAAACCCTCCAGCTGATGTGAGGCAAGTTTGTCACAACACTGCATTTGACAGTACCAGCCCTTCAGCATGGAAGTAGGTCAAGCAGACGACGGGGGCCTTACTATCAACAATTTGGTCTTTTTTTTTTCTTGTTATAAATGATCTCGAACATATTCAATGATCGAACCTTCCCTCACCGGACCCATATTCTTCTTAGCCTTATTAATAAATTCAATCATCTCATCATTCAATTAGAATTCTAACGTTGCAAAGTATGTGAACCATGCGGTCCCACTGGGATCAGCAGGTTCATCATCACCTTCTTGATCTGAACTGTAAATTGTGAAACTGAAGAGTCTTCCTTGATAAACGCCTTTGTTAATTCAAGGCTGTTTGAAAATCCATACGCGATAAATTATTAACAATATTGTGGTCTGGCAGGAATTTGGCGTTTTTTGATCGTGTAGAGCCTAACAATGACCCTACAGAGTCAATTATAAAATATGTAAAATATGGATTCTTGACCAAGGAGTAGTATGTCCTATTAACTAGTTGTAAATCTGATTGATATGGAAAATATGAATCTGCTTGTGTAATCTCTTCCTCCTGTTTTATCATTGAAATAATATCTGCTGACAACTTTCCAGTAAATACCCAGTCTAAAAGTTCACTTTCCCTTATGAAATTGAGTAGAGAACTAATATAACCAATTGAAAGCAACTCTGCACAGTCCCTGTGCATGGATCTGTGAAGGTGCAGATTCTGAAAGTGGCGTAAGGGCTCTGGGGGAATTTCGATAAAAACATGCCAATGGCTGCGGTCATTTTCATGTAATCGGGATCCAGGATCCATGAGTCATAAAGCAGTTTGGGAGGGAACGTTAGTAAGGGCCAGTCATTTAGTTCCATCATGTCCACTATTCTCTTCTATAATACATCTTTGTGATCTGCCACTAACAGACTAGTTAGTCTCGCAGGAGCCAGGAGGATGCTCGGCATCCATTTCCCATCCTTCTTTGTGACTTTAGATGTCTCCATTTCAGCATCTAAGGGATCCGAGTTCAACTGAACATCAAGCAGATGCCAGGGTGTGACTTTGATCTCCGGCATTGGCAATCACCATTCCATAACTTTTCCAATCTATGTTCACTTCAATTTGAACTCCTGAGAAGAATGTGAATAGGAAGTATTTCACCACGTGAATATTAATTCAGCCGTGGTCAATCCCTTTTTTAACTACTCACTCTATCGTCTCGGGACTGAGATTTCCCTTTTAAATAATGATCCGTGGTTTTTGACCAGAATTATCTCCAAACCACTCTGATGGATACTGCGATGGGCTCTCTACCGCAGCCAACCTAATGCTGCAAGGAGCTTTAGATTCTTTGTCAATATACACGCCATTATACTCTCATTATTTTCGTATGACTGTTGAATCTCCGTTCAAACGTTACGGCCATTATTCATAATAACACACACACACACACACACACAACACAACAACAATAGAACATTTATTATTGAATAAATAGAAAGAGCACACACACACACACACGTGTTTAACGATTCAATTAATCCTACCAACACCATCAGTCCTATTAAATCCCCACTCAGTACAGTTACAGGAGGTGAAATCCCTATCAGTAGGCCGTCGGAGGAGGTAAAGCTGAGTCCAGGAGAGCTTTAGGTAGAGGATACCTCGACAACAACAAAAAATTATCTTTAATACACGTAATAAATGATTATGATATTTTTAAAAGTGAATAATTTTATATTAATATAAATTTCATCATGTTTAGTAGATCATATTTATAATAAAAATGCAGATGCTTCATTAAACATTTTTCCAAAAAGTAACATTTATAATTTTATTAATGAAAAAAATTCGATTATAATTAAGATAATTAAGACAATTATAAAAGATATTTTTACTCTGTATTATAAACTAATTTAGAATGAAATAATAATAGAATTTAATTAGTTATTTTATTATTAAATAATGTAAAGAAAGTTGAAATTCCAGGAATACATCAATTATAATCATTACGCAATTTATTAAATTGCGAAAGACTTGATGGTATTATTAAATTTTTATAATTTTATATAATTCAATAGTGGGTCTCTCTGTAATATTTAAATATAATATTTAAAAATATTTCACATATGAACTAATTTATACTAAATGAAATAATTTATAAAAAAAAGTATCATTAAAACAATGTATTTGTAAACAATTACCACGTCAAATTAAATCGTCGATTTGGATGATTTTATACTTTTATTATAAAAAAGGGCGTTTAAAATCTATTTTCGACACCAATGTATCAAGATTTTGATAAATGCGTATGCGTGCTTACATACATACACAGGCGCACGCACGTTGTGCTATGCAATAAAATGTTTGTTTTGGACTTTTTTTTAAGCGAAAAATTACATTCACATTATGTAGGCAATTGTATATGTGTACGGCAATATAGTAATAATAATAAAAACGTTTGCACTACTTATGTGTATGTATATATACACATATATATATATAAATATTTAAATTTATTTTTCTTTGTAATTATATAGTTGTAAAATACGTAGCAAATTTCATAATTTTCTTTCAAAAGAAACCATTCTAAGTGCATGTAAATTAAAATAAATTAAATATTAAATTAAATACTTAAGTGTAAATACTTAATACATGCATAAAAACGAATTGAAAATTGGATCTTGCAAGAAAGATGTTACGGTAAATAAATATTTTTCTAACGAGAAATGGACATCTTTGAAACATTGACTTATTTCGATTTAATTCTTAAAATTATCTAAAGAAAATAATATTTTGATGACTAATGTAATAAGTTAAATATTGTCGGCATCTAATTTTATATTATTATAGATAATTTTTGGTAAGTTGGTAATATTGGAATTCCGAATTGATTGAAGTTATTATTCTAGTAAGCTTAAAGTGCACTCCATAAAATTATATATTAATTAATTATATAAATATAATATTATCTATAATAATTACTTGTGAATAATGTTCGCCAGTGATATTATTGTAGAATAATTATTATTGATTAATAATGGAAGATAATTTAGATGCAATAATATCGTCGTTTTAACCATAGCGAGTGTATTGAATCAAACTCAAATTTATATGAATAAGCTATAAATTAAAAAATTCATAATTAAAGGAAAACGGAAAAATATTTTCACTCCGAATACGATATAATCCTTCTAATTAATAAATTAGAATTAGATAACCGATGAATATGACGGGAATATCCTAGTAAAGTCCCGAGTAATATATTTATCTTCGTAATAGAAAGATTATTTAGATTTATATACCTGTAAAATACATAGCAAGTTTCCTATAATTTATCTTTCAAAAGAAGCCGTTCTAAGTGTATTACGGTATACGATAGGTGAATCATGAAACGATAACATTCTCATTCGCTCATTTATTCACTCTGTCTCCTTCTAATTCCGCCCCTCTCTCACCGCCAACTTCAGCACTCTTCCGCCTCTGCTTCTTATATACACACACACACGCGCGCGCGGGCACAACTTTCTTGCCCCGCGCGTACGTTCAATCTCAATTTATTTTCAACACGTTGTATGGATTCGCTACCGTAAAATCCTACACGTCCGCGATTTCCAATTCTCGCCGATACGTAAATACACGCGCGCGCCCTACACATTTACAGCGGCGAATACATCATGTTATCAAATAAGTTAGATTAAAGTCGATCGATAGCACACTGCTACTGGCCAATGCTTTTTTCTCTTTCTACCGGTTGGCGTTCCGCGGTATGCACAGGATCCCATTGTTGTCTTATCTAAATCTGTTATTTACCGCCTTAAGGTCATTAGAATCGACACTGGATAATATATATATCAGATCCCCTTTTTTCTCCGCTTAATTACTATTTATGGAGCATATATAAAGGCATTGTTTCCCATTCGTGATGGAGAGCTGCGATTGAGATATTGGAATCGTCGAAACATTAATTCCTATTTAAGAGTATTCCTATGACTCGTGACCTTGCTCTTCTTACACCGCTACCTACCTTCTTCTCAAATAATATAGCAATTAGTTTTATTGGCAGTAGGATTTCGTTCCTTGGAGCGAAGAGAAATTTAAGAAAAACAACAATTTCACATTTCTCGTATCTTTATAAAGTATATGCGAACACACAGTCCATGTATAACTGGAATTAGTATGCATTTACTTGCATATATAGACACAGGATTTTCATCTCGTAAGTTTATACTCTTTGTTTTTAAGCTTTTTACGGGATGCTCGGGATTTAATGACTTAACATTTGTATTCATTTGCTTTTTTATGGGGACAGTAAAATTATAATAAGATAATAAGTTCATTGTCATCTGGTACGGTGCCTTTTTATGTTAAAATGTTAATAGGCGGGGTCGGGAGGTTTACCTTTAGGAAAAATATCATTCTATTAATTTCTAATATTATAGAACAATAATCCAAGTGTATGCGCTCTATGGTGATAAAATTAGGAGTCGCCGAATGTTTTTCAAAAACTCATTTTTTCTTCTTTTTCCTTTCTTTATTGCCAATACAGTTTAATAATGAAATATTTTTCGTATTTGATCTTAAAATGTATTGTGAATGTAAGTGATAAGTTGCGAAGATTAGGCTTAATTTTGGGTACTTTTAATAATTGAAGTATAGTTGGAAAATTATTTGAAAAAGAAAGAAGAAAAGAAAAAGAAATTTAATATTGTTGAGTAATATTATTGACGTGTTATTTCCATGTAAAATGTTTAATATAAAGTACCGTTCGTGATTAAATATGAGTAATAAAATCGATAATATTACGACTGCGCTTGTGATATAAATAAATAATGCTTCGTACTCTTATTTCATTAAATTTTCATTTCCTTGTATGAGATTTCCGATATATCACTTATACGCAAATAACAAGGCGACATTAAAGTACAAACATTTATTATGCAAAAATATGCATTAAGTACTAAAATATAATTTAAGACTGCGAAAGAATGGGATGCTTGCAATATACTGTCATTATTAACGATTTCTTACAGCTGATATAATATTTTGCAAATCATCAGTCGAAATCTGTGGGTACGGAGTAGTTAGACACGAGTTAGTTACTTTACAACGTTTAACTACTATTTAGTGCCATTAAAGTGAGCTACTTCGCTGCTTTAATTCATTTTTTATAGGTTAAAAGTAGATATATATATAGTTCTAGGAACATCTGGAATTAAGCGCGCGATTGTGTATAAATTTAAATTAGCTAATTAGCTTGAAGTGACTTCGGACATTTTATTTATCATAAATTTTCTTGGTAAATTAGAAGAACTATTTCTATTTACAAATATTAGTCTTGCGCACTATTTCGAACTTTAACCTCACGAATTATAACGCGCATTACAATGTTTTTGCACCAATTTGTCGGCAGAATACTTTAAAAAATTTAAACAAAGTTTCATGAACATTGATAGTTCACATTCATTACCGTATATCTATAAATTTCATACAAAACAAATTGCATAAAATAGGAAAGAAAATAATACTGATAAAAATGATACAAGCTACAGATACCAGTTCGATTGAATGATTAATAATCAACTCGATGAATAAAGCCAAAAAAAAAAAGAGAGAGATAATTACTTGCAAATAAATATTAGACTAAAAATTCCAGCTGCGTGTGCGTCTAGTTTCTCCGATGGAGTATCAGTTTCATTTGCCGTTTAAAAAGCCTTTAACTGGAAATGTAGATTCTCAATTATTTCAACATTAAAATTTTTGTTAATCAATATATGTCTTAAAATAGATAATTTGCACATAAACATGTAAATATAATATCGGTCACTAGGCCAGTGAAAATACTATCGGCCTCAATAATATCGACTTCACCCGCAGTGGCTCGACAGCGATGAAAGTACACTCATGTTTCTTATGTTCCTTGTCTCTCACCAAATTGCGCAACCACACTCCATAACGAAAAAAGCTTTTTATCATAATATTTGAGTTTATATTGCTCGAACGGTTTTAAGCGAAAGAGGTAACTCATCGTTTGGACGGAGCAGCAGAACGAGAAAATTAACATATCAATTAAAAAAAAATACCGATTGAATTTGCCTCCATTAACCTGTGCTATTCAATGTATGTAATTTCATATATAAATATATTTGAAATTTGAAATAAATAATAAATAATAAACAATTTTTAATGTTACATGTGTATTACTGTTATAATAAACGTGCCGCTAAGTAATTAGTTTGATTAAATTTCATTAATTTCGAATCTGTTAATAAAAAAAAACAAATTTATGCTTTGAACATAACGTAATTTATATACTTTATTTAAATACGTCCATTTACAACCATAAATTTTCTGAAATGCATATTTGTTATTTATATTATCAAATATTATTTATTTAGATATTTTCATTTCATATTTGTTATTCAGTAGCATAATTTTATTATCTTCTATATATATCATTAATTATTATATAAATAAATATTTATTTTAATACAGTAATCTCAAAAAGCGTTAGATAATAATAAATTTTTCGCAACATCACTAATATTATACATGAAATACCAAATTAAGTAAAAAATACTGATATCTATAAATATAAAAATACAAATTCCAATGAAACTTATAGGAATAAAATATTGAGTAATGAAATTATTAAAAAGTAATTAGTCTTGTATCCAGGTATTGAATATATATATATAATGCTTGATGATAGTCAATTTATCACGTTTTGAAATATTGTTTAAATTGAAAAGAGCATTTAAAATAATTAATGAACAAGTAATCCATGTACTTTCAAAAAGCCTGTAAAAAGCATCTTTTATTTCATGTCATTTATTATTTTTATTTGTTTGTACATGATGTATACTCGGATAAATTCATTATCACTAATTAAAATATTTTTATACGTGTCCAATTCTTTTTAAGAAAAATCAATTGTCCGATTTCGTTTATGTTATTATCTATTAGTACGCTTAAATATATGTCTGAATTTGTGTAAAGTTATTATCGAAGACAATTTTTATTTTTAATTCATAATTTTTACATAGAATTTATTCATACCAACTTAATCTGTACATAGAATATAATACTTTTAAAAATAACGTATAGTATTTTAGACAAATCATTACAAAAGTTGATATTTAATTCTTAAAAGCACATAAATTCATACACACTTGTGCATACTTAAGCATACCCGTATACGTATAGACACACACACACACACGTATATATACACAAATGTATATATATATATATATGTATGTGTATAAATATTTGCGGCTGCGTATATGTGTGTGTATGTGTGTATGTATGAGTGTATACACGTATACATGAAAGTATGAAGCTTTGGCGTATATAAGAAAACTCGACTCGGATCCTGTCGGAGTAGCCAACAACTTTTCTCCCTCTTTCTTTAGCTAGGAAAGTTAGAATAGTTCTCATTTCTGACATACTTTTCTGAGTATTTCAAGTCATTTGGGATACCTCGCAACACTTTGTCCGAGTCGATCCACTTCGCTGAAAATATAAATCTAACGGCATTGTAAAGAAAATTATCTGACGCTTTAGACATTTTAGTCCTTAATTAAGAAAAAAGTGGACGTCGTTTAAAGAACCTAGACGTTCACCATGTGACTGGTTGATTAATTTACACCGTGAAAGTGTAAAACGGTTAAACAATTTATTAAGGCAATCTTCTTTATTTTTAACTTCATTTTCCGAAACCCTTTTTCGAAATTAAGATAAAAAATTGCAACAATATGATGTATACTCTGTTGCTTCATAACAATGATTCTTGGGAAATTGTTTGAAAAACATTCCAGATTTTATAAAATAGGTTCAAATTAATTACACATACGTAATTTAAAGGTAACTAAAAAAATCAGATTACAAACACTATATCATTGATATGATCACCACAAAACTGAATATTAATTAATAGTTATTAACTGGACTATGAATTCTAGTAGATTTAATCTACGTAATCTAATATATCTTTTCAAACATAATATTTTCTTATACAATAATTATGATACAGTATGATAATTACGGACACTTTAGATTTATTAATAATATTTGCCACTGAATTATAAGGTTTTGTTTAATTTTGATTTGAAGACATATATTTGGATTGTTTGATGAAAATAATAATATTTTACTAATTAATGTACAAGAGTTAAATATTATATTTTTCTAATAGAAATACTTCCATTAAATTTACAATCTTAGATCACTTAGATAATCACTTAGAGTGTATTAGCATATATTAACTGTAAATTACAAACTTATTGCGTTTTATTTAGATATGAGTTTTAAGTTGTCAATTATATTAATTTTTTGGAATACGTGAGATTAAAGAAATATAAACGCTTATTACTAAAAAATCTTAATTATATGAGAAGAGATTTTGATCTGCTATTATCTTCTATATCTTCTATTAAATAAAAATATACATTATTTGAAAAAAATATTTGAAAAAAATACATAATGGATGATGATGAATGATAAATATCAAAAGTATATTTAAAATTTTAAATAATATAAATTAAAGGATATTTCAATATTTATCAGATGAATGGTGAATTGAAAGGTGAATTGGAAAATAATTAAAATTAAATACTAAATTTTTGGAATAGTCGAAAAGGCTAATATAGTTGTAAATAATATCAATTATTTAAGAGATAAAAAATTATTATATTTCTCAGATAATTATAAATTTTTTATCGAATTTCAAAGAATCTAACTTTCGTAATCAATAGTAAATACGAGTATTTCTTGAAAATATTACTAGTATAATTTTAACTGCCAGTAGTATTACTAATAAATTGAATGTGAATGTCGACAATTTATGAATTTTTGTACTTACAAGTACAATATTCGTTATAATTTTTCTGATCTCTCAAGTTTTAAGATCTATTCCTAATCAAAAGATAGTTAAAAAAATTTTCGAACCTTTTCAAGTTTAAATTTGTAATTGTACCATTCGCGTGATTATTTCATGCGATTGATAAATTTAAGTCTCGAATATTCAAAATAATGATACTAGACTATCAAAAATTATCATTATTCATAACATTATACGAATTGTAAAATGAAAAAAATTTGCTTTCAACAAATAATATGGTCGATGAAATTACGATAAAATTTGTCATTTAGATAAATGTCAATAAACGTCATTGTCCGAAAGAATTTTATATAACAATTTATGAATGAAAGAATTTGGTGTTATTATTAATAGCTTAAATGGCGTATATTAATTTTTGATTGAAAGAGCATTGTGATACTTTCGACAATTTATATGCGTTTCATTAATTTATTTTCGATGAAAATGAACATTAAAATCGTTAAAAAGTTAGTTCTTTATTTTTACGGTTCTTAATACATGCGTACATTTTTAATATGATTTTCTAATAATTATCTGAAATAATGGAAGCTGCATGCTTTTTACTCTGATTGAATGGAATTTTATCGTTAATTAGAGTGAATGTAATAAATGGATTATATAAATCGTTGTTCGTGAAATGTTATAGAAACGTGTATAAAAGTCCTACTGTTTTTCAAGTATTTTATTGGGCTTATGAGATTTATTGGTTCCTTTAAAATATATTTAAAATACTTTATCGTGAATTTGAGTAGGCATAAAAAGATTGTGTTGATTTATTAATGCAAGATATTATTGTTTTAACGTGAATGCGGAGTATGGAAATATTTGATGAAAGTCGATAATTTATAATGAAGGGAGAGGGTGGGGATGGGAATGGGAGGATAGTTGGTGCTCGACGTTTAATTCAATGAAAATGACAAAGTCCTTCTCTCAAATCGCACTCGACAAAGTCTACCAACACCAAGTTCGTTTGGAAAAATTTATCTTTATTTGATAAGGTTAGTCTTCGATAAATTCAGTCTTGGGGGAAGCTATAAATATAGACGCACACAAGGGCCACGAGCACACAGTCACACGCGCGTGTGTACGTGGAGTTATTGATCAATGGTGTCCGTGGAGTCGAAAAGAGTTCATTTCCGGTTATATAGCTTAGATTGAATAGAGATAGGGAAAATCGAGTGGTGGAGCGAGAGACGAAGATCAATCCTCGTAGTTAGTGCGCGAGGCCGGCCAAGTTACGTATTTGGGAGGGAGAGGCAGACAGTGCGAATCGGGTTGATCAGGGAAAACGGAGATGACTTTCTCTGCGTAGTGGCGAGTATGCAGACGGTGTGTAGTGCGGTATAGCGCGATAAATAAGAAGCCAGAAGAAAGTATCGCATCAAGAGAGTGAGCAGCTCGGTGATGAGCTTCAAGGTTACGGCGCTAGGGAAGGGAGGGAGAGATGGGGGAGGGCCGAGGGCTTACGGGAAATAAGACAAAGTGTAGCCGATCCGAGCTGGTGGTGATTGGGACGAGTGCACAAATCTCGATGAATATCAAGTTCCGCGGCCATTATCGGCGAGCCTCGCTATTCGCGAGAACCGGATCGAGGGGCCGTTTTTTCCTTTTTGATTTTGTATGAGAAGAAGGCAAGACTCTCGCGTAGCCGTGTAAATCATCCGGCAGCGCTGGGAGCTGAGAAGCTTGGAAAAAAGGACACGTTTTTCTACTTCCACGGAGAGCTATTTAGATTAATGGGATCGGGTGTCGTTTTGCGATGAGTTAAGTGGGTCGAGTGCGATCATTACTTTGAAGATGAGAGTTGGCCGCTGGAGCCGACCAAAATCGAGCTTGGTCGACGATTTTTTGCCGAACTCCTTTACGATTTGCATTGTACTGGCGTGTCGCCTGTAACTTCCGGGGCTTCGAAAATTCCCGATCGACGGCCGAGGTGTGGGATACAGCAACTGTTGTATGTTCTATATGTGCTACCACTACTAGTTCGTAATATAATTATGGCAAACTGCATTGGGCTTAAGATAAGAATTGGGCTGTTATAAGTTGGATTACACGTGTTCGGCAAAAAAAAAACTCATTATACATCGATCTGAATTTAATTAAGGAAAAGAATTGAAACTTTTGATACACGAGATGGAGAATGTCCGTTAATCGGCCCGAAGAAATAATGAAATTTCTTTTTTTTTTTTTGAACATATTAATTAACTACCATTCGGCGCAATAAGCTAAGGACTTCATTGGCAAAGCAGATAGCAGAATTAATAGATGCATTGAAAAAATTGTCGATTAAAAGATAAAACGTTTAATAAATATTACATTCTTTTAATGTGAAATTAAGTTGCATGAACTTTAATTTCTTCGATCTTCTGACAATGAAAAGTTAAATAAAATGACATAAATTCATAGCACTTGAAAATAATTATTGAATAAATAATTAACGTGAATGTTGGATTATAAACGTTGTTATTCCTAAAGATTATTCACATGTAATTACACAGACTCGTATATAATGTTACTTTTATGGGACTTTTATTACATATAACGATAATTAATATGTTCGAAAGATTTCTCAACATTAGATATACGAGATTACATTTATTAAAAGTGTGAATGCACTTTAATATTTATCCAAGTCATTTTGTAAAAAGAATTAAATTTTCAAAACTATAAATTTTATATTTTATATATTTTACAGTAGTGTTTCAAATTCATCTTCACTTACAATTTAAGGTAAAAACTATTAGTTCACGTTACTTTTTATTAAATGGACATTATTGCTTTTACATTTATTGCTAAAAGCAGCACACGTGAATTCTTTGGAATTAGCAATCAAAATGTATAATGATGATTTAAGTTTCGAAATTACATTTACATTTTACTACTTTTATGTTATAAAAGTGATATAAATAGAGGATGGAAGCTATTGGCTAAATAATATCTATTGAAATAAAATTTGACATTCGTTTGTTGTATACGCAATTTGCTTTAATGTCCGTTTCTTCCAGCGATTGCACTATTCGTAACACGCGTTTTACTCATTTTATCAAACTTATTGAGCATAAAATTACAATAGAGTAAAATGAAATTGATTATTGATTATTGGTATTTGTCGATCAAATGAAAAAATTTTAATAGATAGATTAGTTTTTGCGGGCTAAGCCTTGTCTTTGTCTTATCATAATGCGCTAAAGTGCCAATAGTCGTCAATTATCATTCTTCATTCATATATTAATGTGAGGATGAAAATGATTTACTTACAGGTAAAGAAATCTCAATTGGGCTTGTCTATTAAAGAATTTTCGCAAAATCCATAACTGGAATGCACTTGGAAAATTCGCACAACAAGGATCTTAGCTCAACCTCGACATCGGCAATAATATAAGCAATTAGCGGCTTATCATCGCATGATCCCTAGCCTCCAGCCGCGTCAAGCGCTCTTCCGGTAGTGGCACACCAACGACTCGCGGCTTATCAAATGCAAAAAAAACCCCCTACCGACTACCTTAATAAACAGCGGAAAAATGCTTTGATTACCAATGTGGGTAGGAGCGGCGGCGTCATGTCCTTCCGTTAAATCGGCGACTCGGACGAGGCTGAGGAGGCCTTCACCGTGTCCCTCTTAGCAATAATCCCAATCTCCTCGCGGCTCTTCTCTTCGGCGAGCGTCCGTGGAGCTGGAGACAGACGCGCTCGCGGGAAAGGTCGCACTGCTCTCGGCTAACTCGCTCCGCTCGACTTAACTCTCGCGGACTTGGAGCTCCAGTTATCCTCTGCCCCCACCCGGGAGGCGCGCAACGTGGACGAGGCGCCGTGCGTGCCCGTCCGAGGGATCCCGCCGGAGCAAGACAGATGCATCCCCGGGCGACGCCGAGAGTCGCGGGAAGCCCCTCCCCCGCCTCCGCCACCGCCGCCCCGCCACCCGCCACCCGCCACCCCGCCACCGCCGCCGCCGCGGTGCTCCGGGGCACCGGACGCCCGCGAGTGCTCCGGATAATCCGAGTGTGGCGAGCCGCCGATCGACTTTCTCTCGTTCGGCAGCCGAGCTTTTGACGACCTCGGTGGTGCTCGCTAATCGGGGAGCCCAAGGGGCGTCCGTTGCGCCTTTCCTCGATGCCAAGAGACGATGGGATGCCAAGTGGGAGGAGGCGGGCGGGAGCATTGTCCCAAGGAAAGAGACGGAGAGCGGTGGTCCGCTAGCCGAAAAATGAGGGGGAGGTTGGCGCCGGAATACTTTATCATCCGCATGGAGAAACTCTCGATTAATAGGGAGTGGGATTGCGATATGCAAATCGGCGAATAATTCGCGGAGGAAGTAGGTATAGTGCGGTGCTGGTGTGGGTGCGGTGCTGGTGTTGGTATTGGTGGTCGTGGTGGTGTTGGTGGAGGTGGTGGTGTTGGTGGTGGTGGAGGTGGTGGTGGTGGTGTTGGTGATGGTGGTGGTGGTGGTGGTGATGGTGGTGGTGGTGCTGCTGTTGGGAGTTCGAATTAATTAACATGTTGCGAATACAAAATCTGTATAATTTATGAATGACAAGGTGGATTTCATTTAGTAACGAACATAAGCTTTTGATACGCATATGAAATATTGATGTGCGTGATAGGGCGTGAATTTAAGAATAATATCGGCTCAATGAGATTACTGATTTCAGAGCGAGTTGATAAAAAGTTTAGTGTCATATTGTTACAAAAAGTTCTGCATGATTAAAAAACTTTTACAACTTGTTCTGTCATTAAATTTAACACTACTAATGCTTCTCCCATTAAATCTCATATGTTTAACATAGTAAAAAAACTGTACGAAAAATCATACGCTCAAGTTGAATAATAAACAGTTAATTATGTGCATTGGTTGGTGGTAATCTAACGGGAAATTTAATGTAATTGCAATTTTATTATATTGATCGAGAAAAATCAATGCCCATTTTTATCATATCAAATGAAATCAAGCTTATTTATTTTATTATATATTAAAATATGTACACGTGCTTTCACTAAAAAAAAGAATCACCGTTTAATGTATATTAATTTATTTTTCAATATGAATTTTTAAAGTATAAATTATACGATTCATTCTCGTTGTTATTATTCTTATTATTAATATTATTATTATTATCATTATCATTATTATTATTATTATTATTATTATTATTATTATTATTATTATTATTATTATTATTATTATTATTATTATTATTAT